>LS849127.1:487800-499768 GCA_900490955.1 Micoletzkya japonica
CTGTATTTGGAATTTAAGATTTGCTATTTTGCGAATGGTCCCGCACGGAAAACGATTAATCTTAATGTAAAATGTAGCGCTTCTCTACTATGCCCCTAAACAACACCTATGAACCATCACAGCATCATGCACATTTTATAAATCACACTTTGTTTTTCAAGACTGTATTATTCGCTTTTTGATACCGCAGAATGCTGTGTGTGTTGTGAAAGAATATTGTCGTGTTCTCCTTGACAGGTGTACGTACGCTTGAACTTTTTCTATTTTATTATTTGGTTCATTATGAAATCGCCTACAATGTCAAATTATTCAATAACTCTTTCTTATGTATGCAATGATAAAAAAGATTAACAAATAACTAATTTTCCATGTACATAACATAAAGGATACGTTCTATACCACTATCTGAAAATATATTGCGAATAAATTTTCAAAAGAATCAATACCCATTCCGAAAAAAACATTGTACGGAAAAAAATCAGATTTTTCCAATCAAACACTGCAAATAACATATTATAGCATAATATGTTATTTTCAAAATGTTTATTTCAGTTACTCTTTTTTTAATTTCAAAAGATACTAGGCGGGCCGTTAGGCCCGACTAGTGATACAGAAAGACATTCCATACTAATTGCAACACTCATTTCTCTGCATGACCTTTTTCTATCGGGAAACAGAATTCTCTCCTTGAGATAAAACCTGAATTTAGTATGAACCGACTGTTGTCGCCTTGTCAATTATGTTGTTGATCGTCATTTCAAGATGTTTCTTGACGTTTTCCTTCTATCTCATACTTTCATTCCCCCTTCTTTGCTTTGCTACATACTCCGTAACAATTACATATTGTTCCTATCTTAATCCCTCAAAGACATTCCATACTAATTGCAACACTCATTTCTCTGCATGAACTTTTTCTATCCCTCTGCAAAATCCATAACAATACTCTCTATGTTATGGATTTTTCCGATCAACGATATAAAACAAACAGGCTTTTTCTGAAATCGTGTTTATCTTTTTTCACCGTAGAAATAAGGGAAGTGATAAGGCGTAACTGCCAAATGATTCCCACCCCAACCGTATCACAAGATTACCCGTTTCCAAGCGTAACAAGTTTGTTGTGAGTCCTGTGCAATCACTACTGTCACTTGAAGAAGTGAAACAGTTTTCCCTTCGGTCTCACTATCATCTTCATTCTCTTCTTATAACAGAGGATACAATGGCAGGTCATCTGCTTGATTGAAACCACTTCCATCAAGAGAACACCCCGACATTCCCTAAATAAAACCTTGACTATGACCAATTCGTAGGGTGCTCTGACAACTAGCCGTCTGCCCTGCCCTCAGTCCCTGGCCTGTCCACTGTCTTTCAGAGTGTAAATTACCTGACCCTTCAATAAGCACAAGGTCGATGCCTTGTCTGTTCCCTTCCTTATTCCATTTCTCCCTTCATTTGCTCCTCCAACTGTCCTCTGTAGTCCACTTCGAATATTCGTAAGTTAGAGGGTAGACGAGAGAGTGTGCAAATGAAGAGACTCTTCTCCATCCCATTACTCTCTCTTTTCCAGCGCAGTCCACCCTTCATATCACTCAAATTCCTTACTTTCCCCTAATCTACGAGCTATTCTAAGTGCACTCTTTCTAAAGAAACAACAAATTGAAATTCCGATGAGTCGAGTGTTTTCTTCCTTTTCCACGACTCTTTAGGAATGTTATTGTGACCCCCCTAGAACAATCTTGAGATAGGCGAGGATTAGGTGATTCTTAGATGCACTCCACTCTTCAGCCTACAGCGTGCCTCTGGTACAGATAAATTGTTTAGTATGCGCGTAGTCTTCATTTGTTATGGCTAAGGATCGCAATAGAGTATCTGAAACTGTACGCAATGAGTAAGTTAATAAATAGTTCAGGAGGGCATAAGCATTGAAAAAAGCTAGACACTGAGAGAGAGGGTAATCTGAAGAGAAGCAGAGAAAGAGCCAGTACAAACATCCCTGAATTCCTCATTGAAAGGTCGGTCTGCAACCGACCTTAGTGTAGAACGTTCTCATTCATCCTTCTTCTTACTTGAGATGATAACAACAACTCTATCGTTGTTTCTCGCGGTGTGGAGTTGATTAATGGTTGTTGTGAGAGAGTACGGTAGATTGAGAGGGTCGGGTGGGAGTAGGGGTGTTGGGGTAAAAAGGGAGGAGAGGAAGAATAGGGGAGCGGAGAGAGTAGGGTAGGGGGACGAGAAAAGGGGTGTCATGGTAGAGTGGTTGCCAATGAAGAGGATCAGTTACAGTCCGCGTCCCTCTAATCTCATCTAAACCTCTCAATTATTCGTCCATTTCACTTCCTCCCCCTCCTTCTTCATAACTTGGCTTATAACTCGCCCACTAAGCTCGTCTCTGTCCCTCCAAATCATATAAGAGACGATTCAATCGAAAGCTTGTTGACAAGTTTCATGTTGTGGTGATCTTTGAGCTTGTCTTCGCCTCGAATATAAGGCCTTATCTCAAGTTAGCTTGGGCCTCCATTCTATTGGTAAACAAGCATTTCCACTCGTACTGTAGTACTTGAGAGTATTCTCCGCAATGTTCGTATTAGATCTTTTTCGTTCAACTTGTTTCCCCTCAACCCAGTATCACTCTCAAGTTCGTGAGTCTGCTTATGCAATCTCTTCCTTCCATCTCAACCCTCATTCGTCCTTCAAAAACCTCCATTTTCCTCCCTTTAGAACCCTATCTGCCAACAGTTAAATACCGTGATTGCTCGACTCTCCCAATGATTTACATCTACTGCAGATGACCAATCACATGTAACTGTATAGAGTAGAGGTTATCCTTTCACGATTCTTTTTTTTCCACTGTTACTCTGACAATGAGAGAAGTTTCCGTAACTTTTTCGGAATAATTCCGGACCTGACGCTACACCGGGAATACATTCCTAAACCTTTTACAGAATATTCCGCAACTATTTGCGGTAATGAATTCCCGATGTATCCTCAGGTCCAGAATAATTCCGAAAAAAAGTTACGGAAACTTTTCTCAGCGTACTGCGATGGATGTGAGTGGATAGTGAATGTGTACTGAGTTAATCATTGATGAGCACAAGTCTATCTAGTCTTGATTGGTTGAGTAGCCCCTTCCCAGTTCATCCCATCCCTTACTCATCGTGTACTATAAACTAACTCTCGAAAGGACTCTTCCCTCTCCGATTCGACTTGTCTCTTCCCTGTACCTACTAGTCTCCGTATTGAGGAGTGCCATCTAAGGGGGAGGGGGGGGAGGGGAGGGGGTTAGAGGGGAGACATGCGAACCCTCCTCACTTTCACCCTGCACGCACGCTCTCGCTTTATTGATCTTTGATCTTCCCAAGCTGATCTTTGATCTTCTTCATTCAGTAATCATTCGTCGCCGAAAGTCAATCAGGCATTAATTTCGTCGTTTTTTTCATCAGTGTAAACTGTTCTTTGTCATTGTATCGGTCTGCATTCCCTTTCTTTACTTCCCCGTCCTTCCCTTTCCCTCCAATCATATGTTTCAGATTCTCCATGAGGTGGTCACTTCTCCTTTCATTTTTCGTCCCGTTTTCATTAGCCGAGGTAAACCCTGATCTTTCCCATACTGGTTCTAGAGAGTGAAACTAACCTAGTGGAATGTGCAAATGGAACGGTTGAACCTCTGCTAATCAAATTGTCGAGAGTAAAAGGGGGTATTAGCAGGGTAGATAGGTAGATAGTGGACGGAGTGACTTCGTTCCGCATTCGTTCATAGCGCAAACGATTGCCTGTGAACCTTCTATTGTAGTCCACTAGACCGGAGTGCTAGACACGAACCTTCCCATTCAATAGAATCACTGAACTCTGAACCGTCTAGGGGTTACTGTCAGTTCAGATTAGGGAGTCCCTTATGTCATACAGATGATCTCTTTGTCATGAGAGTGTGAAACCGATGTAACGCTTATAGCACACTGTCAATGGGAACACTTGATAAAACATCTCTTTGTACTAAGTGCAAAAAATAATAAGGGAACCTACTATGCATGGTTGAGTCTCTCAACTGATAGAAGACAACTATTTTAAGCATGCTGACGTCATCGTGGTCGGCGGGGGTCTTTCCGGTATCGCGGCTGCTAAAGAGATAGCTTCCCTTCGACTAGACTGCAGTGTAGTCTTGCTTGAAGCCAGACCGACCATCGGAGGGAGGGTCAGGTCGAATCCTATGGTGACTCTCAATGGAACCGCGGACATCGACATTGGTAAGTGTTCTGTTTATAAAGATGCCGTGAAACGTAACCGAACACAGGTCGATTCGTTTGTTAGATCAAAGGGGAAATGGCATGAAGAGCGTTCTAATTGCATTTCATTAACGGCGCCGGCTGATTCATTTTTATTGTGGAGAGAAAGACCCTCTCTCGTCATTCGTCAGATCAGCACCACTCTTCAATTGACCGTCTTCTGATTCCTGTCTGTCCGTCTGTCCATCCTCTCTCGTCTGTCTGTCACCTTCCCTCTATTCGTACATATCTTCCGTCCATTCTCACTTCTCGCTTCTCCTCTTCTCCCCTTGATAAGATCCAGTTCCAATCTGCACTACAAATCTACGAGTAGCCGAGAGTAGAGAGAATGAAAGAATGAATGAGAGTAGACAATGAAACAACACGAATCGAGTCATTTCTCTTCGATGAACACTCAAGAATCGAACAGCTAACTTGCGCAGTGCTGGACATAAACTGAAAGTTTCTTACCAAAGGCGGCATCTACTATTTCAGTACTATTTCCTCTACTATTTCCGCTTCTAACTAGGTATTTCAAACCCTTCTCCTTTCCTGTGCAATGTTTGGAATGCTTTTAATTCCCTGACATTTCCCCCAACTCAAAATAAAAATTGAGGTGCCCAATGGATCGCCCCCTTCCACTCGGATCTCATTCAACTTGTTCGTTCACTTGGACTAACTCTAGAGGAAGAACACGAATGTGGAGAGAGGAAGGTATCAGTCGACGGAAGGGAACGATGATAGATAACGGCTGTTCTTGAGGTGTTACTGGAAGGAGCGGAGGAAAGTTCCAATGGGACATCGAATGGTCGGGCTAAGAGGTAACGGGATACTAAAGGATACGGTAGATGAAGGGATTACAGATCCATCACAGCCGAGACTCTTCCCTTCGATCAAATCGTCGAGGCGGCTGACATACAGAAATTGTCCCATCAAACCGTTCAGGTGAGAGAAGAGAAAGTAGAAAAGAGAAATGGAGAAACAGAGGATAGATAAATATTGGATGAGTAAGCATATAATTGTGGCAGGAATGGCTGGAGAAAGGGCAATTGGATGAATTGGACAAACAAGTCGTGCAGAGATATGTACAGGTGCGCACTCACTTTGGGGAGAACACGACTTGGAATGTATTGCAATATTAAAAATTTTATTTGTCATAAAGCCAAGGCTATGTTATGTCGATGCAAGAAATTGAATGCATTTATGACAACAAGCTCTATGAATACATTAATAGATAATTCCTAGATATTATGCCGTCAGTCACCGATACCTCTCCCCCCTCTCCCCTACCGTAATCCCCTTCAGACAGTGCTGGACGCCCCCCTGTCCTCGGTGTCCCCCCTCCAACTTCTTCTTTCCCCGGCCACCGATGGTCGTTCCCTTCGTGAACTCCTGGCTGGAATGGGTCATGGCAATGGGCTGCGAGTGGCCGAGGGACTCTCTACTCTTCTCACGTAACCTACTCCCTCATTACCCCCCCCCCCTCCCCCGAATTACCCTCTCCATCTCACTATTTCACTTTCTTTGTTCACCTTCTGTCCGAAATTGGCTGAGAGCGTCGGTATCATAGTGACTTGCACCACATAAACAGAGAAAACTGTGTGAACTAGAAGGGAGTTGTATACCTACTTAGCTAGAAGGAAGGAAATATTGCAGTCGGTTCTCTGAAGGAGTGAACATCAAGACGTCGCAGAGAGTACTATCGGTTACCCAAGAAGATAATGGAACTGTTGTGGTCACTACACAGGATAGTGAATGGACTGCCAGGAAGGTTGACATTCTCGGCTTGATTATTTAGAAACTTTTTAAGTGATAAAAATTGAGATAGAATTTTCATTATTTGCTATAAAGTAAGCTAATCTACCTAATATATACTCAAAGGAGCGAATGCCGTGATGAGCAGTCGTAAATGCAATTGTAAGAAGATGAACTGTGTCTGCAGGTGATAATCGCTGTTCCCCCGTCCCTCGTCTCCTCCATTCACTTCTCCCCTCCCCTCGACTCGTCCACTTCCCAATTCCTCCGTCAGTCCCTCCCTTCATCCCCCCTCCATCCTCCCTTTCAGAGTCCTACCGTCCTACCGGCAATGCCTTCTACTTCACAATCACCTACAATTCTCCGTGGTGGAGGGCTAACAATGTCAGTGGAGATACTGTATACGGGAACGGTGACAGTGATGCTTCTCCTCTTCGGTAAGGGAAGATCGTCAGGTTTATAAGAAGGAGTATTGCAGATGGATGACCACCTTCGATACTTCCAATGCCAGTGAATGCGGTAAGTTCAGCTCATCTCGATGCTTCAGAAAGGCTTAGCTTGAATACCGTTCACATTACGGATCACAATTTAGGGGTCTGTGGTGACTTCTCGGGAGTTTTGTGGGGAATGGCCCACTTCTCCCCCTCCTCCACCCTCGAACAACGAAGAGATTCCATCTTCGATGCCCTCTCGAAGACTCTCGGATTTACCGATGCAAAGGATGACGTCATCGATTATAAGTATCTATTACTCTTACTCTTTTACTCTTGGCAAGGTGCCTTATCCTGATCGATGATGTGCTATGAACTTGATTTTATATAAGGAGTGAAACATACTTCCCCAAGATTTTTCCCCCTTCAGAGACATGCAGTTCTCCCACGATGAGTTCTCGGGTGGTTCCATCGCAGTGCTCCCTCCCACCAGTGATCTCTCCTTCCTCACTATTCTCAACAGTTCCATCTCACATGGAGTAATACCGTACCCCATTCCATCTACCGTAATCCTTCAGAATGTCTACTTCGCCTCTTCTGAACTGTCAAGAGCTTCCCTCGGAACGATGAATGGAGCCATTCTGTCGGGAAAGGCAGCAGCTCACGAAGTAAATGAAGATTTCGAGTCGGAGAGTGAAACCGAGACCGAAGAGGCACCTCAAGGTATACTTTCACTAAATTGTCAATCAGGGTTGAGTTTAAAATGCCCGATTTCAGAGAAGAAGAAGCCTTCGGAGCAGGAAATGCTGTACAATTCCGTGTTCGCTTTCCCTCCCCTTTCCCTCCTCGTTCCCCCCAAAGAAGAAGAGACCAGCGCCTCCTCCTCTCCCTCTCAAGAATCCTCATCTGAATCCCCTTCCGAGTCTTCTGAACCCGTCTCGATCGCTGAATCCTCGGATGATACCGTAACCGAGTCATCGTCAGGATCTTCCGTTCAGGAGCCAGAAGAGGTTGAACCTCCGCATTCGTCGGTTGCCTTCCAGAACCAGCACGCATCTCGCTTTGATCAACCGATGGACGATAGATCGACAACTACCGTATCCTCTACCGTAACCGAGGGATCAGGAGAGACAGCTGAGAGTGTGGACTCTGTCCCGACTGTGGAGAAGGAAGAGGAGGAAGACGAGTTGAAACCATTCGTTTTGCCTGGTTTCGAGAAGACGAACGCTCAAGGATTCACTTCAAGTGACTTCGACTATTCGACTTCAACTCAGTATCCGAGGGAGTCTACCACTCAACCGCCTCCTGCAGTTTTGAAGGCAAGTCCAGCATTTTTTTAGATCTAGTGGTTGGGTCTAGGAAAAACTGAGCTATTCATTTAAGGGAGAAGAGGAGAAGGGCTTCGACTACAAGACATCTACTCACTATCCTGATGTGGCTGTCGTTGGATTCACACGAGAGGGAGAGGTGAGTGTTGGGGATACTGTAGGGTAGGGAGGAATGGGTTACGGTATAGAGGAAGGGATGAGGGTACGGTAATGCATACAGGCACGGCCCTTGACGGAGGAACAAAAGGACACTGTTGCGGAGAAGGAGGGATCGGGAGAGGTTAGTGCAAAAAATTCACAAAATCAGAGGAACTATCGAAGTTTATTGCCATCTCTTCCGTTATATCCTACACCTGAAACCTACAAAACTTGAAGTTTTGAAATTATCATTGCTGAAAGGGTTGTCAATGTTCAGGCAGAAGTGGCAGAATCCCAAGACGAATCATCCAAGAAAAGCGATGCAGGAGAAGCTGAAGTTGAGGTGAGGGAAAGGTTAGGAGGAAGGGAAGGGAGAGTTTAGCCGACGGTAGATGAACAACAAGATGAACAAGTACACAAGGTCATGACTACTGGAGCTGAGGCTGCGAAGGTGAGGGAATGGAGGGGAAAGATCAAAGATCAAGTTTAAGCCGGAGGAACAGCATGATGCGACTGTAGAGAAGGTGGAGCACGATGCGGGGGAGGCTGATGTTAAGGTAAGTATTATCGAGGAAGAAGTTACGCCAGTAAATTCATTCCTACTTTGTCTGAACTCTCTTCGCAGCGCTTCGCTCTCTTGTCTGAAATAGGAATGAGAGAACTGACGGAACATTTTTATCAACCATACACAGACATAATCGCCTCGGAAACACAATATGAACCAAAACCTGATTATATCTCCTGATTGAAACATAACTGAACCCAGTTACGATTCAGCCTGCAGTCGCTGAACAAGAAGACGAAGAACTATCGAAAGTGGAGAGTGTGGGAGCAGTTCAAGCTGTGAGATTATTGATCACTTAATTCTCGATTAGTCAATTGCAAACTTTGAATTGCTTGTACAGGAACGACCACTAACATCCGATCAACATGATGCGAAGAGCGAGAATGCTACGGTAGCTGAAGAGGTGAGGGAAGGGAATGGAGAGGGGAGAGGGGATGATGGGTATGTCGAACTATATCGCAGGAAGAAGAGGGACCTGCCAATCTGTCCATACTCAAGAACGAGGAAATGGTAGACCATATTCCTGAGGATATTTCTTCGCAGGTAAGACTAATATAATGTGGTTGGAAGTGTAATTCGGTTGTTTTCAGATTCGTACGAATTCGGGAGAAGCGTTCCACTACTCCACGTCGACCTTCTATCCCCCTGAAGCAACACAGGAACCCGTTATCACTCCTCTCGTTCACTTTTCCAATGGAAATCTTCCCGGACAGCAGGAGAAACTGGAGAAGAGCCAAGCGGAGTTCAGTGTGGATGGTCAGTCTTTTGCTAGGAGGGTTTAGGTATATAGATGAGAGTGAAACCTATTTCAACCACATCTGAAGAAAGTATTGATTCAGAACCCGCCGATGAAAAGAGAAAGGATTCGCCTGCGAGTGAAGTGAATGAACACGTAGTGAATGCAGAGAATGCCATGCAAGTTCTGGAGAGGGAAGTACCGCAGGTTTGGACGGCTTGGGTTTGATGGGAGGGCATCTTGGAGAGAAATGGGAAACACTTCGAAAATGCAAATGAATTACTGAGGAAATAGCAATGATTATATTTGTGTAGTAAGCTAGCTAGAAAAGTAAAAGAGATGTTGAGGTGCCGAAGGACAACGTTGAATCGATTGGAACACGGCTGTTAGAGTTACTCCAGAAGATCCTCGCACTACTCAAAGGAAACTGATCAACAATCGGTTGACCTCTACCAATATCATTAATCTCCTATCCTACATAATTTGAATTCAGGAGTGCACTGCCCATATCACCATTGTAGACGGTTTCAATGTTTTCGATTATCCGATATTCCTCATTGTTAGCTGTCGAATAGATGCCAAAACATGGAAACTTCTATTCGTTATCGTGACCGGTCTGTATTGTATGTACATAGCACAATAGTTCATAGTCATTAGTCTCGACTATTTCCCTCTTCTCCCCTCCAAATCTCTCGTTGTTTCTCTTGCCGTTCCACTCTTTCAACCACCCAATTTTTCTGTCGATCGAAAGGGTTGAACAGATTGTGTACACTAATGTACTCCCTTACTTTTCACATTTCATTACCTCTACGAGTATCGATAAATCTGTATGACTTCTTCTGCCATGTCTGCATTCATTACGATCGAGATGTTATCATGATGGACCGATAGGAAATGCGAATCACGAAAACAATCAGGATGTTTAGTAATACGTTTTCACTTATTCTTGCAACGTATATTGCGTCTCAAACATCTTTATTCTCAAAGATGTCTCATCAGCCCATCTATCTCTACGATGATCTGCTAAATATTTGAAACAAGGAATCGGAGGATACAGTAGTATTCAATTGGCAAATACATCCTGGCACGAACAGTAGTTGCGAGACCATCCCTGAGGGCCTGGAGAACCGACCTGCGAATATCGATTAGTGCATTTCACTCGTGACACGTACGTTCATGACCTACATCTAAAAACGGCACACTCTGAAACTACGGTATCTC
The DNA here is from genome assembly GCA_900490955.1 of Micoletzkya japonica. Lineage (NCBI taxonomy): Eukaryota > Metazoa > Nematoda > Chromadorea > Rhabditida > Diplogasteridae > Micoletzkya > Micoletzkya japonica. The sequence continues at coordinate 498,234 of LS849127.1, forward strand.
TATCGTACACCGCTAAAAATGCAATTCAATCGTGAATATCTCAAAAAAAATTCCAATTTATTTATTTTTTATTTAGAAACTAGCAATATTTGGAGATGGTGGAACACTCCCAAACCGAAGAAAATAAAAAAAATCTTTAATTTTTTGACAATTAAAATGTTAGCTATCGCGAACTGAGTGTGCCGTGCCTAATGCATTTTCAATGTCTGTGCTTCCTTCAAATGAACGATCGTGCGTGAATCATACCATTCCGGGATTTCCGGGCATTCCATTCCTTCCCCTTTCGCCCGCTTTTCCCACAGGACCCACTCCTCCATCCCGTCCAGGGAATCCATTTCTACCAGGCTGACCGGGAGGTCCGGGGAAACCTTAATCCATCGATAAGCAGGCTATCGGTAATCTACAGTAACCTGATCTTCCCGGTAGTCCGGGAGGACCTCTCTGTCCCACAGTCTGCACTCCATTCCGTCCAGCCAATCCCACAGGTCCGGGCTTACCGGGTAGTCCTGAATTAGTAGATCATTTCTCGCAGTTTTAGTTGCCTACCAGGAGCTCCTTGCTCTCCATTCGGTCCCCTCTCCCCAGGCCATCCATCCCTTCCCTTCCTTCCCTCTTCTCCATCCTTTCCTGGGGGTCCAATATCTCCTACAGCTCCGGGACGGCCCTACAAATATTATTGGAGGAAAACGAAATCTTTGCAGCGCACTCCGCTAAATACAGTGAAACTCTCTTGGCAAAATGCCAGCTTAGGCTAATCCCCCACTCCGGCTGAAGTTTTATGGTGTTTAGCGGAAAGAAATGCGCAGCTCTTTCAACGTTCGTTTTCCTCCAATAATAATAGCAGATCATCGTATGTCCCAGTCTAAATTAGCTGCTAGTCACACAATCAAGCTCTCAAACGTTCTCCAACCCAATGTCAAAATGAACAAACCGGTAGTCCGGGTGGTCCCATCGGACACACAATGCATCCAGGGTGCTCAGCTCTTAGCAACGAATTGATTCCCGCAGCGCCGGGAATTCCTGACCGACCGGGATATCCGCGATCTGCGAAATAGGAATACGGTAGGATAATATCCGGCTACGGTATCTCACCTCCCCTATCTCCCGGTTGACCCCTTGGTCCAGGAGGCCCACGAGGACATCGATTGGAGCGAGGAGCACAATCTGAATTGTTGATTTGTGAAGGATTACGGTAAATGGAAAGTAGTGTATCTCACGACGTTTTACCAGTCCGTGTTCCGAAATTCCGAATGTCTCTGCGTCTCTCTAATTTCCATGCTCTTTCGCCTACACTCTCTTAATTTGCATACGACTCTATTCTACGCAGCAGGACGTAGTGTATCTTTATGTGTCAGAAGCCAGAACTGCACTTAGAACGCGTAAAGTATATATATATATATATATATATATATATATATATATATATATATATATATATATATATATATATATATATATATATATATATATATATATATATATATATATATATATATATATATATATATATATATATATATATATATATATATATA
>LS849127.1:499868-536620 GCA_900490955.1 Micoletzkya japonica
TTGTAGAGTAACTCACTGCAACTTCTCTGCGCAGCCCTCTTCTCCCGTCTTCCTCTCAGTATTCCTTGCACCGTCGAGTATCCCTCACTCGACTGTTCCAGCCCCACCAAAGCCTTCCACGAATCTCCATTTAGTACCTGATCACAATCCTCTCCTACCGTACTCCCCCTCAACAGTTACCGTAGCCTCATCGATCTCAGAGCTGAAGTCAGATTCGAATGAAGAGATGTCGTCGAGAAGAGAGAGGAAGGTAACAAAGGAGAGGAGAAGAAGGGTGGAACAGAGCACAAGAGGGAAGAGCAGCCAATGGGGGGACATGGGGGAATGAGAGAAGGTAGGGAAAGGGAGGGGTAGTCACAGTGTGTAATACAGTTAAAGCTACTCTTTTGGCAGAACTGTTTAACACTACACGGAAAGACATCATCCCCTTCACTACACGGAGAAAAACTGTATTCCACAGTAGGAAAATAAATCAGAAACTACCGTAATCCTCAATAATAATAAACCGTTCCGGGAGTATTCCGATTACACTTGTGGTGCATAGCGTGCACTACGCTGTTTAGCAGATTTGTTTCGCGCGCTGAGCGATGTCTTGTCGTTGTGGTTTGACATCACCCGGTTGTTAACGGGTGTTTGTGTGTTTGTGTGTGCTTGATGCGTGTGTCTGTGTGTCTCTAATCGATAGTTTTCTTTCAGTGTGTATATCTCGTGTCCTTCTGCTCATTCGTGTCCACTGTTCTCCTCAAGAGTATAAATCGTCTCGTTGCTAGGTCCCCCCTCTGTCTCTGCTAAGGTATGCTCCTTTATCTATACCGCTCGCTTCTTTTTATTCGCTTCTCATGCTTTTTTTCCTGCAATGGATTAATGCCCTCACAAGCGCCGCCAATGACGCCTTTGTTCATTGTTCAAATTTGAAATTTACCTTTTTTTAATCTATCTTCTTGCCAGGCGTTATGGATCATAATGTTTCTTGCTTGAATACTTTGCTGGACATACGCAAAGACTCATGAAATAGTGGCATAGATGCTCTAACGTCTTTCGAAATTGCGAATAGACTGTCGGATAGACTGTCGCAATCAATGATTTGCACTTGTTTGCTTAGAACCAAACACTTTTCCGACTCTCAAGAGGAAGAAACAAAATAGTGGACGATAATGAATAGGCAGGAGAAGAGAAAGAGAATCGATAGAGAATGAATGGTTTGGACATGGAGAGAAGAAGGAATGGAGAGAGAGACGTGAGAAATGATTACAGAAGAGGGATGGACGGACACATTTATTGATGGAATTAGATGAAGAAGCTGCTAATCTGGGGATTAATATGTAGAGAGTCGAGATGAATACCGATGCAGATTGTCGATAGAAGGGAGGGAGGGGGAGAGAGGGAGCGAGTGAAGGGGTAGAGAGAGAGAGAGAGCGGAAAGGAAGGGAGAGAGGTGAGATGTAGCCTTGCCATAAACGCAATCCGTAGTATCGCGTATGTTCACTCTTTCTCTTTGTTACTTCCTCTCGTGCTTCTCCCATAACCCGTCTAAATCGAATAATCTTTTGTAAGTGTTCGAATTGTCGCTTTCTCTCCCATCCAAACCCTTCTCATGTAAAGAGAGGGAAAGAGAGACCACTGAGCTACTTATGGAAACTATTCGCATTCATTCCCTTCACTGCATTTGTTCGCTTTACATCGATTGATATGCCCCACCTTCTTAAATTTTTCCCCGTGTCTCCCTTACTCCTGTACGCCTTCTTATTGACCCTCATCAACCCTTCATTCCCTCACAATTCCCTCCTTATTCCCCTCCCCCTCTGTTCCCTCCTAAATTGCTCTAGTAAATGTTGCAGCAGATCGGAAGAGGAAGGGATCTTTCGGTTAGGGAAAGGACAACATCATTACTTTCTCCACTGGTATCTTGCCTTCCTTTTATTTTCATTGTTTATCTTCCATTTTATTTATTATTATTATTTTTAAATGCGAAATAATAAATAGTTGTTAATTGAGAGCCACGCATGGCAGCGGAAGGGAAGGAAGTGAAGATGGAAGTGGACGAGCCGGCCACTTCCGCCACTACGAGTATGGACACCTCGGATGTAAGTCCATACGAAATACATTTTTTTTTATTTTTTTTGAAGTTTATATATTTTTTTATTTCATTGCTCTATTTTAAACTATGGAGAGCATTTAGACGGGCGTGGGTTCAACGAATTCGTCGATAGAGGATATCGAGTGGAAATTCTCGCAAGTCAAGGGAAATGTCGACAACGAAGACTCGATTGCTGATGGTAAGAAGCCCCTTCTCTTGTTTATTCATTTGAGAGTATCCCTGTAGTGCTATGCTAACGAATGTAATAAAAAAGTTAGCAAGGGTTGATATATTCTTGTCAAGGCTTCGTTGATACTTGGAAAATGATCGGATGCTTGTTACTCTATTCTATGTTTAAGTTCCCTCTGCCGACGTGATTTCGTGTGTGGAATTTTCGCACGACGGGGAGTATCTTGCAACGGGGGACAAGGGAGGAAGAGTCGTCATATTCCAACGTGATCAGAGTGTACGGTTTAACCATCTATTTCTTTATTTTATAAGTATTGAAGGTTTAAAATTGAGATAATAAGAAAATGGCTGGATGTAGGAAGACGCGCTATATATTAACATCTGAAGAGCATGGCGTCATGCTGATTTTCGATGAGAAGCTTAATGAGAGGGAATTCCCCGTTATCCGAAGAGGCTAAGTTGCGTGAGTGAAGTGGCTTTCTCTTGTTGTCCTCTCGACTTGAGAGTATCTCTCTATCTTTCTTCTTCTTCTTCTTCTCTTCCCTTTCTCATTTGCAACCCTCTGTTGATATATCTTGTCATCGTCGCATTCGTTCCCCTCATATGTCCATGAGTATCCCCTCTCTCCTATCCCCTATCCCCCTTAACTATCTCCCGCTATCACATATATTCTCTTCTTCTCATCACCTCTCTTCTCTGTACATGATCCCTCTGTGTGCGTCATTGAGCCTTGCTTAGTCTATTCATGACTGAACACTAACCTTCCCTTAAGGGAGACTTAGCCCTCTCCCTATTCCTCTTCCTTCTTTATCTCTTAACTCTCCGGTTCTCGACAACCCTTCCCTTATTCTCTCAATCACTTAATTGATGCAGTCCTATGATCTTCTCACTTTGTTCCTTAAAGTGCATGGCCAAAAGAGGATTGCCCTTTGAGTTAATCAATGGAGTGTGCAACGGATAGGGGAAGGGAGGGAGAGATAGGCGGTTCTATTTTGATTCCCACCTCTGTCCGTCCCTTAATCTGAGGATATATTGAAAGGGCGAGGGGGAAGCATGTGGAAGCACCAACTTTCTCTCCCTCCCCCTCCCCTCCCTTCCCTCCTATCGACAGTCTTACCCCTCTTCTCTATCTCTTCTTTCCTCTTCAGAAGGCGTTGCTTTTTGACGCAAAGACCCTCAGAGGAAGAAGACTAATAAGCGACGACGAAAGAGAGGGAAAAGAGTATGGAGAGGGGGGGGGGAGAGGGAATATAGAGAGGTACGCAGAGATATGAGAGAGGGAAGCATACATGGAAGAGTTATACAGACTGAGAGAGAGAAAGTAGGATGAGATTAGTCGATAGAAGGAAGAGGAGAGATATACTACAAGAGGGGACAGGGAGGGAAGGAGTTTAATTGAGGCAAGTAGGCAGATGATGAGGAATAGAGGAAAGGGGGTAGGGGAGAGCTGCGAAGAGTGGTCTCGAAGACCTAGGGTATTCATAGTCTCGACGCCTTCTAATTAGACATTCTCGAACAGCAAAGTGAGATTGTTAATTGGGAATAGTTGTCTAAAAATATAAAGATTGGCTTTTTCTTGAAGATTGTATTCCCATGGACACCCCATATATTGTGCTGGATAGAGACGTATCTATAGAGTGAGGTAAAAGGGGAGGGAGTGACGATTCATTTGTAGCCTCGATAGACGTTGTTCTGTTAGTGGTGCAAGAATGGGCTATTTATCGGGAAGGGAAGGGGTATAAATGACACTGACTTGCAAGGGGAGATTGCACGTTGGGAATAGAATTGGAGGCATAATTACACGCTGATCAGAGGAGGAATCGGAGTGGGAAGGGTGGAATGAGCTATGAGAGTATTGTGTGAATGGTGAAAGGTGTCGTTCTTTCACCTAATCGATATCTCTATATCCCTTTTATTATATTATATCCATATTTCAGGGTAAATATGTGCGAGGATCGCGTACTCGAGACTACAACGTGTACTCAACTTTCCAATCTCACGAACCGGAATTCGACTATCTCAAGTCATTGGAAATAGAGGAGAAGATTAACCAAATCAAGTGGCTCAAGAAGAAGAATGCCGCCAATTTTATTCTATCTACCAACGGTTAATCTATTTCTAGTACTGTTTTTGTGGTTTTCGGTCAATATCTAGTTGAAAACTAGGTAAACCTCTCCCTTTTGCTTCTGATCTACCCTCTTTCCCTCGTTTTTCACTTATTTGCGTTCTCCTAATTCACAGAATATGGCTTATTTGCGTGGGTTTAGATGCCCGATAAGAGGAAAGAGGGGAAGGGAAGGGATTTGAGTGAGGAGATGAAGTAAGAGGGGACTCATTGCAGATAAGACTGTCAAGTTGTGGAAGATTTCTGAACGAGAGAGGAAAGTTGCCGATGAAATGTGGAACATCTCACGAGGTATGTCGTATACTATACTTGATTACGCAGAGGGTAGCACTGTCCGAAATAGTATACAGGATGCCTTGAATCACTAGGAAAAGTCTAATCTAGACACTCTTACAAGCCTTTTTATGTAACAAGTTGTATGTAACAGGCATCAGTCTATACGAGGATCGGACAATTGCGCCCCTATATGGTACCGTGTTCCCCCTTTGAATTGCCGCCCTCAACCTTTGATGTGCAGGCAACTTCGTCGGTCGTCTAGCCATTCCGCAGATCGTGCCAATGGAGTTGATAGTGGAGGCGAGTCCTCGGAGGGTCTACGGGAATGCACACACTTACCATGTCAACTCCATATCCGTCAACTCGGATGAGGTTTCTTTCACGTCTCTTTTGTCTGTTTTTTTATATTTGATCGTCGTTACTAACTGCATTTTTCTTCGGAAGTGTTGAATTTGAAGTTCGGTAGGACAATGAATATTTACAGGAAACGTTCCTGTCAGCGGACGATTTGCGAATTAATCTATGGCATTTGGAAATTACGAATGAATCGTTTAGTAAGTGTTTCATTTGGTTCCTGGTGTGGTTATTGGGAAAGTGAATGTCCAATGGAAACTCTTGCAGATATCGTTGATATCAAGCCTACGAATATGGAGGAATTGACAGAGGTGAGGGCTTTGTTGTATAGTAGAGAAAAGCGGAACGTATAATTCGAAAATACGGTCTGGTAAAAGTTACTGGCCTTAGCGAGAAGTGGAATTTATGCGTCATCTTTATTTTCGATTTTACTGCTTTTTTGCTCATTATTGAGATTATGATCTTGCATCTAAAAACCGAGCTGTGATCAGAAAAAGTAATGCATCAAATGTGGTCTATTTCGTTCATGAGTGTGATATTATGAAGAAATACTCAAATTAAAAAAAGAAAACCAGAAATGACACGAAATTATAACAAGAGACCGCTATAACCGCTTCTACACTTTCGCGAAATTCCCGGGAAAAATATATCGTTCCGCGCATAAACACTTCCGTGTTTTATCTAGAGGGCCTGGCATCGGGGGATCCCTGGACCGATTATATCTTCGTTTTTTCTCTACTATATCCCCCTCTTATAGCTTGTATTCCCATGTCCAACCCATGAAGTGGCAATGAGTGCCTTGAGGTGATCACAGCAGCGGAGTTCCATCCAACGCAGTGTCATTGGTTGGTCTATTCATCGTCCAAGGGAAGTATCCGACTGTGTGACATGCGAGACAAGGCATTGTGTGACCAGCATGCTAAGAGTGAGTCTTTTTAGTCTCTTTTACTCTTTCTTCCCCCTCTACTCCCCATCATATGCTCTATTTCATAATCGTCTTCTTCTTTTCCCTTTATTCTCTATCTCTTCCACTTCTCTGCACAAATCTCTCCCTTTTCTAGTCCAATCAACCGTGGTTTCCCCTCCGTACACTGTTGCCTCCTCGTTTACTCTCATTGTTATTACAGTATCCGTCTCTTTCAGTATTCGAAGAAGCCGAAGATCCGGGATCGCGTTCGTTCTTCTCGGAGATAATAGCGTCAGTCTCGGATGTCAAGTTCTCTCACGATGGAAAGCACCTTCTGACGAGGGACTACCTCTCCGTCAAGGTATTCCCTTTTCTACTTTTTCTTTCTACTATCTTGTCGCTAAAAGCCTTTTTTTAATTTTCATCAGTACTTCGCCATCAATACTGATGGCGAAGTACTGATGAAAGTTTTAAAATATATATATATATATATATATATATATATATATATATATATATATATATATATATATATATATATATATATATATATATATATATATATATATATATATATATATATATATATAATATTGTAGGTGTGGGATCTCCGAATGGAGTCTCAACCTGTCGAGACGTATTGGGTTCACGAACACTTACGATCCAAGCTCTGCGCTCTCTACGAAAACGACTCTATCTTCGACAAAGTACGACACTTCTTTCTGCTTTTGGTTTTAAAGACACACGTATTGATAGTGCTTTATTGATTACATCGCTTAATACTATTAATCGTTTTCAGTTTGAATGTGGATGGAGTGGGGATGACAAACACATTCTGACCGGAAGCTACCACAATCTCTTCAGGACATTCACCAGAGGAAACACTGAAGGACGGGTTAGTTAGTACCGTATACTGAGGGGATTTCTGTATTCCCTTATTCTGGAGGGAGTACGGTAGTGTAAGAATGTCAGGGGGTACGGTACAATTACAGACATGGGAAGCGCGACCAGGAGAGCCCCATGCCCCATTGAGAACACGGAGGATTGGAGCGGGAGGGGCAGCTGGGAGAAAGAAGAGGGCAGTCGCCGCTGGAGGTATGGTAGGGAGAATGGAGGGAATACTGTAGAGGAAGGGGGTTACTGTAGCAAGGAGATCATTAGAGATTAAACGATGTTTATTAATGCCGACGTATCTGTGTAATTAAGGCGGCGACGACGAGATCTCCCCCGATTCCCTCGATTACTCCCGTAAGATCCTCCACACCGCATGGCATCCTACTGAGAATATCATCGCTCTCGCAGCAACGAATAACCTGTACATATTCTCGGATGTATAGTCGCTCCTCCCCCCTATCCCTCCTCCCCACATTAATTCACTCTCCATCCGGTGTTTCTCCCCTTCATCTCCCGATCTGAAACCTCTCCTTCCTTCTCGGATCTATCTAGTTAGGCCCGGTTGTACCTCTTGGCAGTCCATCTAATCAATCGATAATCATACAGTTTGTACCGTACTCTTCTCCTCTCGTCCCTTCCCTACTTGTCTCATTCACTCTGCTCTCCTCCCTTTCTTATCTTGTGAATAGACATGCAATATGCACCCGATGAGTCTCATGCGGAATTCTACTGTAGATGCATACTCTCCTCCCTCCTACCGTACCCCCTACCGTACTCCTCTCATTGTGTTCACTTCTCCCCCTTTCCCTGTCTCCTCCTATCTCTCTGTCAGCTTATTCTCCTCTTCATTCCACTTCAGTACTCCGATCCTAGTCTAACACCCATAATTCCCTTTAAGAGTCCTCTTTGGCAAATGAGTCATTTAAATGAGTAAGCTTCGTGTTTCACACGAACCCGCAAAGCGTCATTTTAGAATGGAAGATATGAATATGAATGACTGATATGTATCCCTCTCCCCTCCGTTCCCCTTCAATCCCTTTCCTTTCCTTTCCTTTCTCTCCTCATCCTATCTACTATCCTTTCAATGCGGGCAACCCACCTCATCTTCACATCCCTCCCTTTCTTAGCTTCTCCCCCCTTTCCCTCCCTCCGATCCAAGTGATATCCCATCCTCAATCTGCTATCATGTAATTGCGATTCTCTCATATTCGTTGTCTCTATAGACCTTAAACCGACTATTTATCCTCCTTATATTTCCCTTTATCATTTTCCTTCTTTCCTACCCTCTCCGCCATTTGTAATTAAGCAAAGCGGTGTTTCCCCCCCCCCCCCCTTTCTCCCTTTCCCGTAGTCAGTCTTGTCTTCGAGTCATGAATGTGTCCTGATTGGACTACCGTAATCGATCGTTAGGGTGTGATAGTATCCCTGTAATAGTCGATGTAGGTATACGGTAGTCGACTATCGTACCCTTACCTCCCCCGCTCGACTCTGTGAATGCAATAGACCTCTAAGCGTTACCCTCCCATTGGATTCCATCTTCATCCTCTCATCAACTATTGTTAGTGTTCTTTTCCCTTGTTTCATTATCACCGAGAAGCTGAAATACTTGTCGTCGTGTAAATGGGAATCGTCGCCCTTTTCTGTCGTTTCCCATCTCGCACCACCACCTCCGCTATATCCACTCTTTCCCATTGTTTTCCTCATAAGACTTCTTTTCCTTTTTTGCTCTTCCTCCCCTTCCTTCCTTTCCCTTCGTATGTCTCATTAATTGACAAAGTGAAATGTGACTATTTATTAGAAGAAGAGTTGTTCATCGCATATAACTTGTTCTCTTTAGATGTATACACAGAAATGTAATGGTTTATCTGACTATCGTCTCTACAAGAGAATATACACACACGATATCCCATTTCAACGAATTATCCCTGTTATGCCGAAAGTCTTCCAAACAGTTACCTCATGATTCAATACATTGAGCTGATATGCGCGGGGTGTCTGATTGACATAAGATCCGTATTGATTGGGGACGAGAGATACAGCAATCCCCTGTGATACAGTAGTCCCGATTGAGAGGCATGACACTAAGCCATTCGATAGAGAATGAAGAGGAGAAGGAGATTGAAGAAGACGAGGATTACGGTACCCACGTGTTGGTGGTGGCGAAGGTACACCTTCGTCTCATACGAGACATTCGATACTGTAAGGGTTACGGTAGTTAGGGAAGACTCGGGTTGTAGCTGACGCTAACGGCTGACCTACGGGACTACCGACTGTACTTACAGTATTTGGATGCTCGTGCCATTCGTCCCTGACTTCGGTCCTTCCACTCTACAGCCACCTGAAATCGATCGATATCCAAATAATACCTCGGACTACTGTAATCGAAGACTACCGTACCCCTCGTGAGATGGTCGTTGTCCACAATGCATTCGCTGCTTGCTTTCCCTCCACTTCTCCATCGATTTCCCTTCTTCCATCTCCTCTGTAGATTACTGTAGGACGACGTTTTGCATTCTGAACAAAGTTGCTCAACGCTAGAGAATCACGAAAAGTACAGTTTGCTCATTCTCTTTTCGTAGTGCTCTCTAAAGGTAATCTTACAGCTACGATCAACATCTAGCTATAAAGTAATTAATTACTGGCATAATGCAAAATACGCTATGCAGCTCCCTCTGCATAACGTGTGATGCTAACAAAGAGGGTAAAGTGAGGTGATTGATCGATTGACCATCAACTATCTCATCATTCCCCTTCTTTTGTTTGTGTCTAATCGAACCATTTCCGAGCGCGATTGATAGAATTGGCCAACTTTCCTTCGTGTAAATAGCGAGATACGACTGAGGAATGCAGGTATTCTCGCGATAAACAAATGGGCTACATTGTTTGTGAGAATCACAAACAATGTAGCCCATTTGTTTATCGCGAGAATACCTGCATTCCTTTTGGATCACAATGAATCTTCTCAGTCAATTCTTTCAATATTTCAAAAAGGGAAAAATGATGAACCTTATATCTATTAAGAAGATTAGACGCGATCTCGATTGGTAAAGATCGACGGGGCTTTTTGAAATGAATTGGTTTGGGAAGAGAAGAAGAAGACATGGGGAGAGGGGAGGGGGAGGTGAATGAGAGGAATGAAAGGATACTGAAGAATGGGAGGAAAGGTTCACATTCTGATAGAGTCAATGATGAGACATATTAACAGCCAAACATTCTTCTCTGCAAGAGTGGTCATTCCGTGTGAGGAACAAATACTGGAAAATACGGTGGCTTACGTTGATAAAGCTATGATCAATCTGGCCAGTCAGAACTCAATTGTTGGCTCGATGTAGTTCTTGAGGAAGTAATAAAGAGATGGGTTTTGGGGGGAGGAGATAGTTGTAGAAGATTTACGTCCCTACATTTGCATACCTCATCAAAGACAGATTCCTCTCCCTCTCCTCTTCTTTCCTTGTAGAATTCATCCGCCGACGAAGAGTTGATATCTCCCGTGAAAACGTTGATCATTCTGGAAGGAGGAAGATGATCTGAGAGGAATTGAGAAGGATCGAGGATAACAGATAGGGGAGCAAAGTGGACGGAAGTTAGGGACAAGAGCTTGCGAGGGTGTACAAGGGTATTGTGAAATGAATGCAGAGAGAGAGACAAGGGGAAAGGAAGAGACGCAGACGGCGAGAGAGACTGATTGGGAGTGACATTCTGTGATTGTCGCTATGGGTTAGGTGATCGAACGGAAGAGTAGTCCGAGAATGGAAGGATGGGGAATAAGGGGAGGGACGGGGGAAGGGGTATATGAAGCAGAGTCTACTCTAGTGATCTACTGCTAATCGAGTCATATGTGTAAGTAAAAAGGTTCAAGCCCCAAGTTTTATTTTTTCCAGACGTGTAACATAAGGTGCATGAGATGAACTGCAAATCTAACGATAAAAAGCACTTCGACTGACAATCTTGCTGCCATTTTGCCATTCTGATGCTAAAACGCAATGACACATGGATACTGCAGCTGTATAATAGGCAGACAACACAATGCATAGATGGTTAAGTATTTAGAAGAGTCGAACTCTTTATTCTCGATGAGTACCATAATGAACCGTATGAAGAATGTGATAGGAACGGGAGGGGAAAGTTAACAAATTGTGTACGGTTAAAGGGGACGAGAAGAGTGAGAGGGTAACGCGGGAGAGAAAGGGACGACCCTTTCGACACGCCCCCTTTGGTCTATGCTACGAAGAGTATTTTAGCACTCTGTCATCAAGTGAAAGATACAAGAAGCAGGTTGAGGGGATATAAAAGAAGAGGGAATAGACAAATGGCAATATCACAAAGTAACGAATGGGGTAAGGACACTGCGGAAGGGGAATCAGTGAAGAATATTACAGTCAGGCACAGTTTAATACGGAACGATCAATACAACGAAAGGGATATCTCAGCTTTATTATGCGTCTAAAACGAATCCATTAGTACTAGTAGTATCTTTGATATGCTATAATGAGGCGGCCTCTCTATTTCTATCTACAGTAAGCTCATGAGCACACCGGGAATGTAGCGGAATCTCGAAGGGAATGTTTGGGATACGGTAGGTGAGATTCAATGGGAGAGGGAGGGGTCGCAGTTTATACTGCACTCTCTGGAAGATCATTAGGAATCGTGCGAGGGGAAGAGAGATCAGAGGAAATGACCGGACGAGGGGCTGATTGAGAGCGACGCGCCATTGCAGGAGATCTGAAGGGTACGGTAGTCTGAGGATACAGTAGGAGAAGACGGGTACGGTTGGGGACAGCACCCCTACAGAAGCCTTTCCTAAGACAGAAGCACACGAAACGGTTATTACAAAGCGAGCATAAACAACGATGAGTACTCGAGCGTATACGGTATATGTCTTACTGTAGCTGGTCCGTAGACAGCAAAGGTCACCCTCAGCTGAAGATCATCCATTTGACCCACCGAACTACCGTACTCTTACTCCAGTCTACCGTATTCCTCTACTCACCTCATCGAATGGAACACTCCCTCGTCCAGATATCGAGTTGCCACTACCATTTGACGGGCGAATACAGCTACTAGCACGTAGTCTCCCTGAAGGGAGTACGGTAGGATAAGGGGGGAGGGGGGTACGGTATGCTGTACTACTTACAATGGTGGTAATTCCTAGCGCCTCTTGTGGATTGAGTGGTTCTTCAGTGGGGATCTCCTTGAGTCTTCTCACACCCTTCACTCCCGACAGTAGAATCCACACCTTCCCCGAGGCGTAGTCCACTACGATCAGGTTCCCGTGCTTAAACAAGCCTCTCCTTCCATTCCCCGTAGTGTGTCCCCCTTTCCGTCATTTCCCAATTCTCCTCGTAGTGCACCCCCTCCCACTTCCTCATTCCCTCCTACCGTATACCGTACCATCGACGTCAGATCTCTCACTCTTCTCTTCTCCTTTAATCAACCATCCCATCACTATCAAACAGTTCTCTCTCTCTCGAACAAGTTCAGTGGAACGATTGACTAATCATTTGATTGAGGGACAGGCATAATTAGCTAATGAAATGACGCTTGTATAGGAAAGAGTGGTGATGAAATGACCGTCAGGAGAGGGAACGAGAGAGATGGAATGGAGAGTTAACAGGTAAAGGAGAGGTTAAGACGATCATTCGGGTTGCGGGTCGAGGGGACGAAGAAGGAATAGAAGAGGGAGATGGAGACATTCCTCGTCTCACGTGTCTCTCCTTCTGCTCTCTCCATCTCCCCTATCCTCCCCCCCACCCCCTTCTACCCTCTCCCCCTCCTCCCCCACAACCCAAGTGAGGGTGGAGTGTCGTCCACTCCCCCATGACTCATCACCTCTTCTCCTTCCTCTCGCCCATTTCTCGTCTTCTCTTCCCTTCTAATCGCATAAAGAACAAAATGCGTCCAATTAGAGAGAGAATTGGCCGATTGAAAGAGACAAAAAGCCGTCTCTTTTCGTGTGACACTTGATATGCGCATTAATAAGGGAGCCAATCAGACGAGTGCTCACCCAATACTCCCTCTGTGTACCCTCACCTACCGTACTCTACACCTCTAACCTACCGTAACCCTCTCCCCATACTCACCCCATCAACAATGGCAGCAGCGGGACTTCCGATGTGGTCAGCCAATCGATAAGTCTTGCTTAGATCGTACTCGTTGATGAGAGTCATTTGATGGTCGACGACGAAGAGAAGAAGACGGTTGTTGGCTGCATCGCAAGTGAGAAGAACGACCGCCCTGAGGGGGAGGGGGGTTAGCGGGAGGAAAGCAGGGGGGGATTCGGGTCTGCACATATCTCCTAACCTTTTAACAACCTAAACTCGTGACATAGCTGTTCACTTCATCGTACAGTATGATCAGTCTCCAATGAACATCACACATCATTCAATTACCCCCTCAACACGTCACAAAAGTCAACGCGTCTTCCCCTTCCAAATAGAGAAATGGCATGTATTTCTTTAGTTCGTCCATCACATGCTTACTTACTTAGTTACAAATTAGTCAACGCAACATTCACTTCTTCTGATTACTCACTCATTAGCAAAGTAATCCAGTTTTCACAAAAGCACAATAAATAAGAGGCTGGTCAGATTTCAAATAAATAGAAATGGTCACTTGTACTCAGCCTGATCCTCAGCCACACTCAGATACTGATATCTCGTCTTGCGAGATTCCTTCAACGTCTTCCAGCCCTTAAATAGACACTACTGTAATACTATGCGTAGTACTTCCAAAGTAGGGTAAATCATCGTTGTATCATACAATAGGTAAAAATGAAGGGAAGATTCACCTTCTTGGAGCGTATGTAGACCCATAGGGCACTCCTGTGGTTGTCGCCCGTTGTCATAAACAATTGACCCCTCGGGGCAACAGTCAACCATCGTGTACGCGACATCTCCACTTTCGGATCTTTGGGGCAGGGAAGCATCTGAACGAAGTAGTGAAGGGATTGTTGAGAATGACAAATTGATCACAATATATTGTATACTTGGGAAATGAAATAAACATAAATCAAGTGGTAACACAGCTATTAGGCTGTCTCATATATTTCGGTGCACTTCTACTATTTGTCAATTTTCATGCTAATCTCAGCACACTTTCCATTTATTTTCAAAACGTTGTAGTATGTTGTAGGGTAGGATGGATGCTTGCTATACGACCTTTAATCTGGGTGCTATCTCTTATGGGAGATATACAGCATCAACCAAGGTGTTGTCTACCTGCTCTGTGGTCGACCATATTGAACTTTTTATAACTCAGCATGAAAATATCATAGAGAGATCATCTCTTCACTATTCGAACAAATATTAAGTATATCATTATAGATAAAAATATGGCGCTTATAGGTTAAACCCTGGGAAAGTTGTAATGGAATTAGATCAAAGTAGATGTTTTCGTGTTTCCAATTTTCACTAAATCATCCTATGCCAAATTTATCTAATGATTTATTTAAATCGCCAAGGTTTGTTTATACACATAAGGTCAAGCAAGTTTTGTTTACGTATCAAGTTTTCACTGTAAGCTTTTTATATATTTTAAATTCGTATTACAATGTTGGTCATACAGCTGTAACAGCTTCTCAACAAAAGATCTTCTATTTTTGTAGTAGTAATTACTCCAAAAAACATCACCATTAGAAAGAGTGAAACATATCTAGCTTCTTACTTCTTGGACATTTTGAAAAATGTTAACTTGAAATAAAATAATGATTTGTTTTTGTAGCAAATTGGTGTGTGAATTTCAAGCATTTTTGGCATTTGCATATTAAAAAATTAAATTTTCTGCGAAAAGGCCTTCAATTCAAAGCTCAATGCCGTACTTACATCGACCACTTCATGTTCTCATGCTGTGATAATTTGAGGACTCTTCTCTTATCGGAAGATGAGATATGATTTTTTGAATAACTGCACCGAAATATATGAGACAGCCTAATATTTATATAAGAAGAGTGAAGCATACATCGAGTCGTTTGAGTCCATCTCCGAGGTCGAAGACGTGTACACTCCGGCCCTTCGCTTGCATCACACTCACGTACAATACCTGAACAGAGGGACATACCGTAACCCTCTAAATCGTCAACGTTCACAGCTCCGTTTACCGTAATCTACTCACTTCATTCGTTTCGTCCACAGCTAAAGAAGAAGCGGAAGAGTTCTTGATGAGAAGATGTTGGAGGATCGACCCTCCCGGAGTACAGATGTACACACCTCAAAGGGGTACGGTTAGGGGACCGTAAGGCTACGGTAAGGCAAGTATGCTTCAGTTCGTATCTACTACTACTACTATTCTTGTTTCGTCTGCCATAATAGAGGCACGAATCAATACCGCGCCAAGTGTCAGTAATGCGAGATAAATACTGGATAATCGCTGTTCCTCTTTCACAATACTTTGCATTCTCTCCTTTTCGCAGACTCATGCTACTATTGGCGCTAGTGACAATCTTCTGCAGCCCTTCATACCATTTGAAATTGTAATATGATCAAAAGCTTGATCACATTTACCACTACCCTGCTTCGAAATACACAATGGCTCCCAACAGTATTCCTGCCAAGAATACCATACTCTTCATCTCATTTCTCACCTCCACAACTATCGGAGACAGCGAGGGCATTGGGGTAGAGTTTAGTGGAGAAGGACAGGACACAAATGGGACGAGTGAGGAAGGATTGACCGAAGGTCACGGGGGTACAAGAAGTGAAGACGTGGTCTGAATCACAGGTTCATAGAGGATACCCTCAGTACGTTAGCATGTTACATGACCCACCCTCTACCGTACCCTACAGTACCCCTCCTCCCCTTCCAATCCCCTCAGGACCCTCTCCACTCACTTCTCTCGGGTGTTCCATTCCCCGTCCCGGTAGTCTCGGAATCAGCAATGGGTGCGGTATTCGTGTTGTTATTCGTCTTCTTCGGAGTGGACGTCATGGGGGGTCGAGTGGGGGTGGGGGTGATCCCAGTATCCGATGATGTCTGCAATCATACCAATCACCTCATTATCCTCCCCGTCATCTGATAATACTAATCAATAGCTTCAAACTACCGTAACCGTCCCCTCAAACCCTTACATAAGTCGTGTTGAGAGTGTCGTCAGCGGGATACGGTGGATGGCTGCTCATGGCAGAGGTGGAAGGGGCTCCCTTCGACTCCGAATAGTGAGAGTTATCAGGTGATCTGAAGGGGAGGAATGCCCATACTTACAGTAATCTACTCTTCCAGTACAGTACCCAGGGTGAGAGGAAGCATGACAGGGGTTATTATTAATATTATTGTGAGATTGAGCATCTACGGGGATTAATCAATTGACAGAGAAAGAAGACAACACAATGGTAGTAGTGAAGAGCAGAAAATTAGAATATACACATGAAATACAAGCATATTTTAATAGAAGATCATGCAATCACAACAATCACAGGCGGTCAAGAGGACAGTGAACCTTCATTAGCATGGCCCGCCTCTCTCCGCGGGGAGAGGGAAGAATGATGAAACATAAGCGAAAACCACCCACTTTTCCGGTCATAACAAATTTCAAAACTAAAAAATTGAACAAAACTCAAAGCTATCTTGTAGAGACGCCTCTCAGCTATCGAAGCTATCAGCTTCTCAGCTATGTGGTTTGTGTGTATCTATTGCCGCCCCGGATCTTTTATGCTCTAAAGATCAACGATTTTTCATAATTCTCTGCATTTTGGCTGAAAAGCTGTATATTTCATGTGTTATTTTCACATACATTACCTACAGTTGATCTTAGTCAAATGGGTAGTACTATAGAGAGGTGTTCTATGCTGCACGCATAATTCTCCGCGAATTCCAATAGACTTTGTTTGGAACTGTACTGCATGTCTGGTTTGCTTCAGGCTGGGGAACCAATGCTTTTTATCAGCAGCGGAAAGCTTATTCGTGAAATCAGTCTACCTTGGACTGTGATCGTTTGGTTTGAACAATTGTAAGGTTGGATCTGGGGTTCGCCGGATGATTAAAAAGCCATTGATCATTATATTTATTACAGGCGCTAGCATCTCATGCGCAGTTTCATTTCACAATGTCTTTGATCGCAACCTTCAAGCCTCAACATCGATACAAGCCTCGTATTTACGATCAACCGCATCATCATTAGCTGAACCCTAATTGCCTATAATTTGAAGTGAACTATTGCGCTAACCTAAATATTCTTTGGGACAACGTTCTCGGTTTCCTTAGCAATTTAAGCGTCTACCAACATAAGATAGTTCAGTTTGGATCAATTTCATGCCTGTTTCAAACGAAATAATAGACGTGTTGCGATGAGAGCGTACTGGGACTAAAAAAGAGTCATTCTCAGCTGCAGAGAAAGCCCTTGGTAACCCAGTTTGAAGCAAACCAGACATGCAGTACAGTTCCAAACAAAGTCTATTGGAATTCGCGGAGAATTATGCGTGCAGCATAACAAACCACTCTACAGTACTACCTATTTGACTAAGATCAACTGTAGGTAATGTATGTGAAAATAACACATGAAATAGCTTTTCAGCCACAATGCAGAGAATTGGTTTTCGCTTATGTTTCATCATTCTTTCCTCTCCCCGCAGAGAGATGCGGACCATGTTAATGAAGGTTCACTCTCCTCTTGACCGCCTGTGCAACAATATCAGGGAAATATGCTTCATTTCTTAAAATGAGCTTGTGATTCTGATTTCTAGCACCCGAAGATAACCACTATTATACAAGGTTTTAGAATAACAAACTATTCTCAAAAATAATAAAACTTTTAAGGCACCGGATGGGAAGACAGTCCCGTTGTCCATTACAGCACACGAATACGAACATTGACTGATGTGAGAATGGGAATAGGAGAGTGGTAAAAGGGAAGGGGAGAGGGAAGGAGAGCATTGAGAGGGAGTGGAGAGGGAATACGCGATGACCACAAGCAAAGGAGGAATACGAAAAAGGACTGTGACTGGGGACAATTGAGAAAGAGAAGATTACGAATGCATTGGAAAGGACTGAAGGAATGGAAGAATGGAGGGGATACGGCTGGGGAGAGAGAGGTAGGGGGGAGGAAGAGGGAATTGAGAGGAAAAGAGCGGAGAGGATGAAAGAAGCATGCAAAGAGGTGTTGTGGTCGAGGGGGACAGTCGCAACTAGTAAACAAGCATAAAATGGTGGGAGAGAAGAGCGGAGGGACCGCATTGAGAGAGAATTGAGAGGGAACGATACAAGTAGTGGACAAGTAACTGGAAAAGTACTGGGAAGGGGAGGGAAGGGGTACGAATGATTATACCTTTACAGGAGAGAGATAGGAAGAGGGAATGGGGGAGATAGGGAAGAAGAGATATTCGAGTTGAGGAGAAGAGAAGGGAAATAAGGGGAATCTGTTCAAACGGGGAATAACAGTCTCAGTCCTCGCATCTGCGACTGAATGGCGACAGTCCAATGTTTTTTATGGTAGATACGGAGACTTGAATGGGTCTGGGGAGGGAATGGGAAGGGGAAGGGGGATACTGAAGGGATGAGAGGGATACTGTTTAGAGGACGGAGGACAATGTAGGTAGAGTATGGGAAAGGTGTGAGAAGAAAGTGAGAAGAGGAGGGAGAGGTTAAGGAAGAGAAGAGGAAAGAAGTAGTTAGAACAATCTGAAGTGGGACCTCAAACAAGAAAAAGAAGAGAGAAAAGAGAGAAAGATGAAAGAAGAGAATGAGAGAGTGTATATTGGACATTGGGGAAGTGAGAATGGAAAGGGAGGGGAAGAGTGAGAAATGGAAGGGAATGACAGGGCAATAATATGAAGGTGGAGGGGGATAGGGGACAGGGGGTGTACTGAACAGGACGAGGGAGTAATACACAAAGAATCGAATGAATAGGAAAACGGTGCTGGTTAACGGCAGACTCATGTGTTACTCACACCCTTTCCCAACAACAACAAAGCGAAATCGTCATAGTTATCGAACCCTTCCAACTTCCATCTAACCCCTTCTACCTCATCCAAAGAGAAAGAATACCCACCCCGGAGAGGCCGTTCCCTCTGCTCCGATTGACCGTTCTCTGAACGACATCACAGACGGTCTCTCGCGTACCTTAACACATACCGTACACCCTACAGTACCCCTGTCACACTCATAGTCAGTCTACAGTAATCCCTAGCCACTCCAATCCATGCAAAGTACAGTAAACTCTATAAAGACGTCGTTGCGCACATTCAATCACTCTCATTCCCGATCGAAGATCAAAGATCAAAGATCAAAGACTATACGCACATTCAACTATGCTCAATCCACTCAACCACCTACCATCCTACACTCTTTCTTTCGGTAGGATATTCTAACTCCATTATGCTCCTGAAAGCTAGCAATAGCTATGGTGACAGATCAACGACCAACGATCAAAGATCAATGTGGAGACTCACGAAGACGCTTGGTTCGAGGGGAATGGAAGAGTGGGATACGGTATCGGTGGAGGTGGCCCTTCTCCTCCCCGAGTGGATCTTCCCATTCGACAGCCTCTCTTCACTCCATATCCCCCCTCGACCATCGGGAGACGCCGATCGCGAACTGAAATCATCATGCATTTCATTCCTATTTATCGGGGATAAATGGTAATACGCAAAACTACGGAAAGCTATATTATGATCCTAGTGAATGTACTTTCCGATATCTTTCCTCCTCTTTCCGATATTCAGTAAGTACTAATCCTATCAAGATTCTGTCCTATTGATGAAGTGCCCCCCTCCCCTCAACAAAGAAACAACTCCCTCCTCCCCCTCATTTCTCTTCCTTCGTTCCATCGCAGCTAATTATCGTATTCTCTTAATCTGACGACAGATTGTCCATAATTCATCTCTCCCTACTCTCTTTCCCTCCCTCTCTCCCTTATCCCTCTCCCTCGTTGTCTCATGTCCTTTTCCTTCTCTTCTTCCTCTTCCATTCATTCCCTCATTCCCGTCTCAACCTCTTCTACAAGGCAGTCGAGCGAAAGAAGAGGGAAGAGGATTTCGAATAGCAGGGAGGGAGAGGATCCCCCTTACCTCTACTGTCTCTCACCTTCTAACACCATGAATACACGCTACTCGACCTTTCACAGTGTGAATAGATAACTACTCTTTCACTCAGACTAGGCTCTACACTCACAAGAAAGTAACCAACGTAGAAATAGAGTAATCTTCTTGCCTTACTCACAAGTGGACTGCAATGCATTTTCTTTACATCATACATTGCTGACCACGACTATTCCAGGTAAGCTCCCCCTTTACTAGACAATTTCGGGAGGCCGACATTTGCGCACACGATGTTTCCGGCTCAGCGAACACCAATAAAACAGTCCATACGCGCAATCCGGGCTCTTGACACGTATTATAAAGCCTCTGCAAAATATGAGCTATCAGATGATGGTCAAACATCTCCAGTAAGATTGTGCGGAAGGCATTTTGTGCGGAAATGTCTGCATCCCATAATTACCCTTCCCCATCATTACAGTACCCGTCTACCGTATACCTTGGTTCGGGCACGAATTTCCCTCCCATCGAAGCTGCGATCGCCTCTGCAGCCTGTCTCACATTCCACTCCGATCGATCTCTCAATTCGAGAAGGGTATCCTCCTGCAATCGAGGGTTACTGTATTCTTCCTTCCGAGACCCAACTCACTTCAAAGCTATCGGGACGAGGCAGTTGAAGCAGTTCACGCACCGTCTCCATTAGCTCTTCCATTCTTAACTTATAACATTATCACGGAAACAGATACACTAATTAATCAGCTACAACAATTGGTCTTCCCAAACTTATCCCTACGCATGTGAGAAAGACTGCAGTAAGCTACCCGCTAAAGCTGTCCCCGCATGGAAAGGTCACTCACTTCTTGGGGTCCTCCTGGTCGAGATTCCACGTCTTCCAAGCGGGTCTCGTGGGAGAGGGAAGATGGTAGAGGGAAGGACGAGAGTCTTCGTTGTCGAAGGCGAGGTTGGCCTGAAGACAACTCAGTCGAACAACCATCACAGCCACACGAGAACAGCCGTCCCCTCCCCCTTCTCTTCCCTGCTGAGAGATAGCCAGCAGCTAGGTTACTCGAGAATATTCAACTTTTCAGCATTAGCAACAAGAACGTGAAGCAGTAAAACTGACCCGATTGAGCTTGGATATGAGTAGTCGATCGGGCTCATTCACCGCCTCCAATGCTCTACTCAACTCGTTCAGAAGGAATACTTCCACCTGCAATTCCCACCCTTGCTCGTCTATCACTACTTGTCCATTCACCACTCCCCCCTTCATACCGTACCCCTCCCCCTTCCCCACCTTGGCAATAAACTGTTTGACAGCAATCTTCGTGTCGTGCATTCCCTTTGCCCTTCGTGAACATCGACCCTCGAGTGCCTGCACATCAATTACTCCTCTTCCCTCGCTCCCCTTCTGTCATTCCATCCCCTATGCCATACTCCCCACTCCTTCCCTTCTCACCTGCACCGCAGATCGGAAAACTTCCTCAGCCTTCCAAGCATTCGTTCGATGTTCGGAGTGCCCTCGCATCAAATGGCATGATCTGCAATGCAGCTATAGGCCATGCTCATAATCGAGACTGTCACTATTCTCTCCAATCCTCTACCGAATGAGGCATGACAAGATATAGAACAAGAAGACCCAAATACACAGCAAATAAACAAGACAAAGAAAGACCCTTTGGGAGATAGTAAACAAAACGTACTGTGGATGGACAATGACAAGCCTGGTGTCATCGTTCCTTTCCTTCTTCTCCATACAAATGCCCTCCATTATCGCTCCATTCTTTTCCCTTCGAAATCGAAAGGGTCTTCGACTCGAAACCGGAGACGTTCTCTGTGAACGAGTTCCGCGTTCCCTCGAAGAGGACAGCCTCAGGGACTCGGTGGGCCCTGAGGGCATTCCGAAGATGATATCAACCGAGTCGGGAGGGGGAGAAGTGAGGTTGATCGAGGAGCGAGAACGGAACATTCCTGGTGACATCGAGTGCGTGGTCTGCACTTCGAGGAAACGAGCGAGCATCTCGCAACGAAGGAAGGGGTTACGGTAGATGAACAGGAGATAGGAGAGGAGGAGGGTATGCGGGGGATAATGAGTGTCGAGGGAGCAGTTGTAGTAGTACTTAGTACTTAGATGGGAGGGGAGACAACAAGGGAGGGAGGGACACTAGTGTCTCGTAGACTCGACTCACCTCCTCCCACTACTCCTCTTCCACACACCCCCCTCCCCCCTCCAAGACTCCTCCTCCACAATATTCCTCTACTTCCATAAGCAGTTCTCATCATGTCTTCTTCATTCGTCTCTCCTCCTTCTCCTATTTCCCTTTCCTTTGCATCTGCTTACATCCGAGCATCAACGTCTCAAAGATGCGTGAGATTTACGAGTTCTTCCATTTAAATCTCATTATTCACTCCCACCACTGACCACCCAACTCCACATATACGAGGTGCTCAATGTATCCAAGTCACACCTAGCATGCCCTCAGGCACTTTAGATTCTACATTAGTTAGTCATCCATGTTTACGCTTAGCAGATTAAGCAACTATCGATAACTACATCACGAGTGGCGATGTGCGTCAATGTATAGCAATGAACCATCTCTTCGAATTCATGAATGCCTATTGTGTAGTGTACACAACAGCCATTCGTATTGCACGAAGCTGTCTTCATTCACGTGGCATAATCTACATCCTCTTCTTTCTACAGTGCCGACTACCATCAACAGTCGCCTCATCCCATTACTTATTTCTCCCCCTCAACAGCTTTCTCCTCTTCACAACTTCAACAGTCAACCGTCGTCATCTCAATCTATCGATGTCTATCCCCTCTGTCCATAGATTTGTCTTCACTCGTCGTTTCCGAGTCGACTGCCAATTAACTTCTCCACTCTCCTGCATACTCTCTTCTCCTCTTGCATATTACTCCTCATCTTCCCCCCTTTTTCTCATTCCTCTCCTTATTTTAGTCCAATCCCTCCCCTGCAACCTTGCATCGTCTGCTTTCATCAATGCGTTCATCATCATCCACTCATCTCTCCGAGCCGAGATAAAGAGAGAATAATCGAGAGGATAGGAGAGGGAATAAATGGAGAGGGAGTGGGACCTACTGAGTGCTCAGCCTTTTGTTCTGTCCATGAGTCGAGATAGAGGGAGAGAGTGGAAGCCCGAAGCATAAGAGGAGATTTCTCGCTCTATTACTTCCTTTACTCCGTCATCCCTTCGCTCTCTCCTCTCGCTATCTTCTTCATACTCTTCTAAGTGAAGTAAGAACGGCATTTCCTTTTCGTTTCGTCGTCCTTTTCCCGTCGAAAGCGAGGATTGGGGGATACTCAAGAGGGCGCTTTGCACGCCGTCCCCCTCTCGTTCCCTTCCAATCTCTCCTTCTTCCCTTGCAATTCTACAGTGTTCATCCTTCCTCTCTTTGTTGCCTCTCCTTGGCTACTGTACTCTTCAACTGTCACAATGCCTTATGTCATCGTGGAGAGTGGTTGCTTCGCAACCCTCGACGAACTCCTCGTCATAAGAGTGAGAGAGTGGTATCCCCGAGTGTCGACGTGTCTTGCTTATTGTCCGTCGTCTCTCACTATTCTTGTCCTACTTCGTGTCATCAACAGTAGACGGGGGAGATTCGAGTGACAGGTTGCCACAGAGAATACAACAACGGGAGGAAGAGTTCACTTCCCTCTTCTTTTCCTCCTCCGCCACCCCTCCCTTTCCCTCCTCTTCATATTGTATCGTGATACGGTTCGTTCCCAATCTTCGTCTTCTCCTTGCTTCTGTGCCTCCATCGCACAGTCTTCTTCCCCCTTCCCCTCTTCATAACCTCCAGTAGTTCCCTTCCATCTTCACAGTGTCGTCCTCAACCGTCAATCACAAACACTTACATTCCCTTCTCCACACGCAATCTTTTGTCCATCTTCTCCTCCCTTCCTTCCTTCCTCTTCGTCGTGCACTTCACTTCCCTTCCTTTCCTCAGTCCTCTGCACCAAACATTCTGCTGTTAATCACTGCGGTCCACTTCCACACGGAATCCTCTAGTATGAAAAGTATGAAAAGACAGTCCAACCGAACTCCTTGAGTAGCAATTCACCCATGTGGTTAGTTAGTCCAAGTCTAAAGTCCTTAATCCGTCTCTTCTTCTATTTCACGCCTTTCTCAACGATAATAGGCATGTCTCAGCTTATTAGCCAAGTCACAGCCTCGCCTCCCTCCCCCTCTCTTCTCTCTCCCCTTCGTTGCTCTCTCTTCCTTAGTACTCACAAAACTTCGCGCATTCTCTACCGCCCATCTTCATTCTGCAATTACCTTTCCCTCTCTTGCGACTGTTAAAAAGTGAAGTGCTGACGTAATTGACTCGCATTCTTTTCAATCATTCACCGTCCATCGATCTGTCAGATGGAAATACGCGTAGAGGAAGTGGGCAATTCGATGGCAATTATCAGGCTCTCAAAGAGGATTCCGAGTGAGTCTCTTGAGGTGAGAGAGTTTAGACTTCTTCTCTTTGCACGACTTACTCCTCCACTACTTCGCCCACTTTCACGTCCTCTCTATTATTCTTCTCCTCACTTCGTCCTTCGTCCTTTCATCTACGAACTTTCCCTTCATTCCCTCTTCCGCCTACACCTATTATCAATAGTGTATTCCTCGTCTACTCTTGCATAGTGCCTCCTTTGGGTAGAGTACACCTCCCTTTCCCAAGGGGACCTAGGTGATTCCTGCCCTGGGGCAGTTTGTCACGTATCCGTTTGGACTACAAGTCAGTGAATGATAATCTCTCTTCTTCTCTGGCTTCTCCCTCTTCCCTCCCCTCCCCTCGACTGCTTGTGATACTGAATAAACAGAAGGCGTAAGCTCGTCTGAATCTCCGTGTCCGTGCCCTCCATTGCCTCCCTTCCATCCCCATCTCCCCCTTCTACTTCTTCTCCATCCTCCATCCTCCTCTTCCACTTCCCCGCCCTTCCTCCTTCCCTTCTCTTCGCATCGTCAACCCTTCTCCCCCATTACACGGTCAACCAACCCCACGATCAGTCTGCCCTCTCATACTCCTTCGCGTACGCATTAAAGTTCGACTGACTCCCCCTGCCCCTTCTCTCCGTCTCTTTATACCTTGTGTCGACTCGTCAAGCTTATTCTCTACATGTTATTTGTATGCCTACTCTCGTGTCTCTCTACTTCCATAGCAGTTAGAGTACTAGTCTCTCCTCTTGTCTCCTTCATCTCTTCCTGTCCACCTCCCCACTCTCCACTTCGTCTGCCTCCATTCCCTTCATATATACAAGTTGTTCATTCGTATTCATCGCCATCCATTCATTGCTTCTCGTCGATTCTCTCTTTATTTTGGTGTCTCCATCGTTCTCTTCATAACGTCTCTTATTCTTCTCTTCTCCGATAACGTCGTTTGACCCTCGATTCCCGTCCCATAACCCTTCTCCCTTCCCTCAGTTCTCGATCGTCTCTTCTCCCTTCAGTTGCCCATCTCCTCGTTCCTCTTCCTCCTCGTATCTATTAATGTCTCCCTGTGATTCCTCTCCTCTCCAAATCCCCGTCTCCTCTTCTCCTCATAACGACACAATTCGAGTAGTCATCAAGTAGTCTCCTCTTCTCTTATGTCTGCTTTCGTCCGTCCATGTTTCCCTCTAATTGGCTGCGAGTCCTTTCCCATCGAGACATTCGCTGTGTATCATCACGAGTCGAGTCGATCCCTTCCCCTTCACCTTCAGATTCCTCATGGGCTCCTCCGACCGAAGAGGAGCCCTTCTCCTCTTTCTTCTACTTCCATGTATCGCCTACTCCCAAGGTACAGTTCCCTCTATGAATGAAGGGTCAATCACAGTCCACTTCAGCTCGAGGCGGAGGTTCGATCGAGAAGCAGATTCTCAATCAGATCCAGCAGGGCTACGATCAAAGAGTTCGTCCGCCAGCCACGAATATCTCAAGTGGGCAGTTCATTCCCTCTTTATCTCCTCGACTCTTCTCACACCAGACGGCGCCCTTGGCCCTTCTCTAAATATCACCTAAAACCTCCGCCACACGTAAAATGACAGCGTGACCTTCTCTTCTCCAGGTCGCCTCTATCCTTTCCTTCTTTCCCTCACCAATCTTCACTTTACCGCCGCTCTTCCTCTCACAATCTCACACGCTTTCTATCATCAAGTAGTGTGGGAATGGACGACTGAATGCCTTGACGCATTCTTCCTCTTTATCCCTTTGCGAGAATGCACAAGGAGAACACGAAGGCCTTCTCAAAGCGCATAGGGAAGCACGATTAGGGATTGGGGGGGGGTGAAAGGGGGGAGTACACTCGGGTACTGTAAGCAGTAGTCCCCCTTTGCAGATCCGAATGGCCCAGTCGTCGTCAAGGTGAATATCATGATTCGAATGCTGTCGCAGATCGACGTCGTCAACATGGTTTGTATGCCCTCTTCTCTTCTGTACTCTCAGTCTCCATCCCATGGAAGGGGGAGAGCTCCCTCCCCAAGCGACAGCATAACCTATGCGTGTACAGCAAACATGGGCATAGTTGGCAGTAGGCGAGATTGCGACTCTCATTACCAATACCCCGTACACGTCCCAGTCCTTCCTTTCTAACTGGAAGACTAATAAACCGAAGATCGGCGAGAACATAAGCGTATTCCTTAGCCCGAATAAGAAACACGTGCCAAAAGAGGGGCAGAAGCCCACGAGAAGTGGAGAAGAGAAGAGACTCCCGCACTTACTCAGCTTTCTCGCATACGGAAGAAGAGAGGAAAAAACGAGGGCGACCGGTGTCTGATTACAACAGCGAATCTGACTGTTCGCTTCAGACTCCTTAGGCACAAATCTCAGATTATCAAGCAAACAATAGATGCGAGGTGAAGAGACTGTAGCTGTATGGTGAATAGACTGTACGAGGTAGACAGATAGTTTATAGTAACTCTCGACGAAATGTGAAAGGTCGCTTTAGAGATTAGAGAGGATAGGTTGTATACCAAGCACAGTAGTCTCATTGCAGGAATACTCGATGCAGATCACGTTCCGTGAGGAATGGGTGGACAGAAGGCTAGCCTATGACCATCTCGGATACGAGAACACTCCCGCCTTCATCACTGTGCCTCACGTCAAGAAGAATCTGTGGATACCCGACAGTTTCTTCCCGGTAAGTGGACTTCTTTCTACTGACGACTCAAGACAAGACCCCTTACAGACTGAGAAGTCAGCTCATCGGCACATGATTGACACCGAGAACATGTTCCTGCGTATACACGGCAACGGAACGGTATGTACAGTCATAGAGAGGAGGTACGAGGGATACTCCTCGCAGGTTCTTTATTCTGTCCGTCTGTCCCTGACCAACAGTTGTTCGATGCGTCTCCAACTGTACCCTCTCGACGTTCAAGTCTGCAACTTTGACCTCATCTCGTACGCGCATACCACAAAGGTATGTAGAGGCTGTGAATACGGAGGGAAGGCTAGGAAAGGGGGGAAACGGGGTGGAAAGGGGGCGTAATCGAGCGCATTCCCACTCCAAGCATGTAGACATTCCCTCACACGACACACCCTCAACTCAATACTTCATTCTAACGACCGAAGTTTAAGGATATCCAATACGAGTGGTCACCCAATCCCGTGCAGAAGAAGAAGGGAGTGGGATCGGATCTGCCCAACTTCATTCTGGCTGACAATGTACCCACGAACAAGGAGTGCACCTCGCACACCAATACAGGCACTTACGACTGTCTGAGGATGCAACTCATTCTCAGGAGACAGTTCAGGTGGGGACTGTAGACGATTGCACAAATGTGAGAGGACTAGACAATCTCTCCGGGCATACGCGTTGCGAACTTGTCAAATAGGAATAAAAAAAAGTATTGCAGTTACTACCTCGTGCAACTGTATGCCCCCACGACGATGATCGTCATCGTGTCGTGGGTCTCCTTCTGGATAGACATGCACTCCACGGCGGGTCGAGTGGCCCTCGGAGTGACGACTCTTCTCACCATGACCACTCTCGTCAGTCCAACCCCCTCCCCTCCTCTCCTCATTCCAATCCTTCTCCTTTAGCAATCGTCGATCAACGCCAAACTCCCTCCTGTCAGCTATGTCAAAGTGGTCGATGTTTGGCTAGGAGGTCTGTATATTGGACGATCTCTCCCTATGCCTCCATCTCTTCTCATATCCCTCCTTCAGCCTGTCAAACCTTCGTGTTCGGTGCGCTCATCGAGTATGCCTTCGTCTCGTATCAAGACAGTGCACAGCAACACGGCAAAAGCATGAATCCCAATGCTGTCAGAAAGGTACGAGTATATATGGTATTCAACAAAGGGGATACGGTATTCCTGTCGAGAGCCTCGTTTGTTTTCAGGGACAGAAACGGCGGAATCAGATGGAGTACTTGGAGGACACGGACATGTACCAGCCACCGTGTACTTGCCATCTCGTGAGTCTTCTTTCATAAAGGAAATGTTAGTGTCACTAGCACGTCCTATGCTGGCTTTCGCCGCTTCCTCTCTGTATTTTGAGCCAAACGACCGTACAGAAGAACAGATTATGCAGCCTGCCAATTGAGCCCATCCACTGAATACATGCTTCCATACGCTGAATACATGCTCAATACGCGACCATGCTCGGCAGCCAACAATAACGAGCTCACCAATCCGACATTCGGGATGGTTTGCATGCATAGTCATTTGGTTTAGAACGAAGTCCGACCCCCCACGTGGACGGAGAAGTTCCGCAAGTACTTCATGAAACCCGAGTATCTGCCTGCTCGGATAGACTTCTATGCAAGGTAGTCGCCCCCCCCTCTTCTCTCCATTTCCCTCCTCTCCGTTCCTCTCAGATTCCTCGCTCCGATGGGATTCTTCGTGTTCAATATCGTGTACTGGTCCTGTTGCTACATTATGACATCGGCGGATGAGAAACAACGGGGATTAATGGATGAGTGAAGAGGAGGTAGAGGAGAAGAGACGAGAGAGAAGAGAAGCAGAGAGGACGGAATGCTGAGATGTACTGCCAATGAGTGAACAGCCACTTCCTCCCTATGTAGACAGAGTTCTTCGCTCAATACCTTCGATACCGTAATCGGGTCTGTACATAGCTATCGTAATCCATATGTAACAACATTCGTCTAATAATAGTTCTCTAAGACTTTCTCAAGCTCTTGAGCATATCGTTAACATGTAGAACTGAGCACAATTTCTGTGCACAGAGTTTGAGTCTGATTGTTTCCCCGAAACAATGAATATTGTCAAGCCAATCGGGTATTTCTCCTCACACCATAAACTATTTATATGTTCCCTTGTCTATTGCTCCTATCAAAATAAACGATAGCCAATCGTGCAGAAGAGGGGGTCAGCACAAGTACAGTATGCAAGGACAAAAAAGAGGCTGATCACGGTATCATTGGTGATCCAATTAGGAGAACTACACGACAATAAACTGCCATCTATACGTATTGCGAGATCGAGCAAACTAGCTAATTCACTGCAAATTAAGACAACGGCGTTAGCCTGATTGCGCTCATTGTTTGAGTGTGATCGCTTCATAACTTATTTGCTTCTAAAGATAAAATCGCTGGGCAGCTCAAGTCTTGACGATTTTCTTATATCTGCCAGAAATATATGAAGAAGCCGAGTTTAATAATGCGATCGGAAAGCAGAGTTGGAAAGTGACGTAGGTTCTCGAATTTCGTCCTCTTCCCCCCTCCCTTCTCTTCTCTCTCTCCCTTACACTCCTGTCTTCAAGAGAGGATTAGTTCCGCCAGAAGCCATCAACACATAAATATGAGAGATCCCCGCATACATGCATCCATTCCGTCATCGTGATATATCTACACCAATCGACGAAGCAACCAGAACAACGACAGAAAAGGGCTAATACGGATCACAGACCGAACAGAGAGTATGACAAGAGAGAGAGGATTAGAGGGGAGAGTGACAGACAGACGGATGAGGATGGACAGACAGACAGACAGACAGAATAGGACTCACTTGCACACTCCGACGGAACAGTCACGACACCACCAGAAGTCGATGGAATCGGGAGAGGAGACGGACGAGGAATCAGCGAGGATCGAGGAGCAGTCGGAGCAGCGGAGGGAGATACGGGGGTACATCTGGAAGGGAGGATGGAGAGGGGTATTGGGGGATGGGGGGCACTTCACTACACACACAACCCTACGACATTTGCATATGCTTGTGGCAAAACGCGTCTACACTCCACCTACCGCTTCTCACGAAGGTCATAGACTATCGATCAAACACTGTACTGCTGATTATTCAAGGCGGAACAAATGGAATGACAAGTATTCAGATGAGGAATCAACGTATACGCGGGCGGCGTTCCCGGAGATATCTTATGTTAGAAAATAAGCCGATCGGCGCGAACAAATCATCAAGTCTATCAAGTAAAATCCCCAAGAATGGACAGATTCCAAAAGAATTTCGCAGTAACGCTCAAAGTTTGGCTTGGCACCCACGTATGATTCAAAAGTGGTCAACGAATAATATACGCTATTCTATCAAAGGCACAACTTCAAAAACCGAAACCTTGATTGGAAGTGAATTGTTGGATGAAATGCAATGGTTCTTCTCGTGTGATTCAGAGAAGATTCATCGGAGAATATGAGATACGGGAAGATCTGGAAAGGGGAAATGTCATTTTGAAGGAATGCAAGGAACGGAGAAATCAATCGATACGAGAACTATAGAACAAATAATAGAATGGTTACGGTATGGCAACAGTTTCTAGTAGGAAAATAGAACATGAAGCAGGCGAGAGTTTGAAGTTAGGCGGTATATTGGATGGCAGAGTTGACAAAGAGGAGCAAAAGATAGAGAGAAGGAGGGGGAGGGAGGGGGTTAGGAGGTAAAGAGGGGGAACAGAGAGGGAAACACACTATGCATCTCCCCTTTGCACTCAATGCAAAGGAGACCTCCCTCTTTCTCTCTTTCTCTCTCTCCTTCCCTCTCTCTCCCTAGCGTGACTGC
The DNA here is from genome assembly GCA_900490955.1 of Micoletzkya japonica. NCBI lineage: Eukaryota > Metazoa > Nematoda > Chromadorea > Rhabditida > Diplogasteridae > Micoletzkya > Micoletzkya japonica. The sequence goes on from LS849127.1 coordinate 530,614, forward strand.
CCACCCCATATACACAAAACGAGCCAGCTATTGTCTATTTCCTCTCCGTCTCTCCCTTTCCCGCACTCTCTCGTCATTCGCTCTAACAGTCTGCGTCTCTTCCAGCCTCTTCTCTCTCCCCTCTACTGATTCAATTGCATGAGAGCGCAACGAACTGTACTTGAATTGGAAGAAAAGAGAAGACGAGAAAGGTCGAATAGAAATATAAGAGGCAGGCTTACGTGGACTACGATTGTCCGATTATTATTGCAATTTACATAATTAGGGATAATCAAAGACAGCCATTCTTAAACCATTCATATTACGACTTCGGCGTACATGCACCCATATGGACACGACCGTTTATATGAGCTGAGCTAAGACATTAAAAATGCTTTGCAAGCGGCACACTTCAATTCGCGATAGCGCAGTTCAGTTTGCGATAAAAACGAGTCATTCCAAAGGTATTTGAGGCGTGACGCGTATGAACGCGCCCATTTTCGTGGTGAGAGTTGTCATACGGTAGCCATTTTTTAAATTTTTTTCCGTTACAGTATGCTGAAAGTGTGTGCCGTTTTTAAATGTTGGTGCAAAACGGTCGTGATGGAGGAATAGTAGAGAGAACATGAAAGGAGAATAGAATGAATTGGAGGGAAGGAAAGGGAAGAGAGACGACTTGAGACAATAGACAAGCCGCGAATTGAAATGAGAAGGATAGAGAGGGAATAAGGAGGGAGATGGAGAAGGAGAGTTACGAGGTAAAAGAACGATAGAGAGAGGAAGGGTATGAGTGTACCTGCTGGCTCAACGTCTACACAGAGATCGAAAAGGAGAGAAGAGGGAAAAGGGAAGAAGAAGAAGAGGGAAATATGTACAGAAGACAGGAAGATGTGATAAGAAGAGGGAGAGGGGACGGAATACCCAAAAAAGAACACAGATACTACACAAGATGTTCAAAGAGGCGAATGAACTAGAGTCTACGGACAAGTGAGAAGAACGAATGAAACTATACAGAAGGGAATGAGGGAAATGAGAGAAGGGAAGAGAGTTACGAGGGAGAAGGGAGGGAGAGGGTCGAGAGGGTCGAGAGGGACGAGAGGGGAGACAGAGGGAAAGAGATTAATCGCGCGGCGGCGACCACGAGGGACTATAGGAGATGTGCCGCAATCGTCACCCTTCGAGGGGGGAGAACTACGAGGTAAGACAGGCACAGGGAACATTCGTGTCCAACGTTACCAACAGTAATTTCAGTTTCGGCGCCTACCATAGTATACATCGTAGCTTCTCATAGCCTGTCCCTAACCTTTCTTGCGTAATGTCTGCCTACCTGTAAATGCTTGACCGCACGTGTCAACGTATTCAATAAATAAATAAAGTGTCAGATAAAAAGAGGGGCCTTCCACCCGACGGTCGGCTGCGTGTATGAGAGGCAACGCATTTGCATGCACGACATTGGCTGTTCTAAGGCTATTCGAGGGTGGAAAAGGAATAACGGCGACTTATAGGCAACCACTTCCCTCTCTCTCTCTCTCTATTACTCCCAGCTGTGAGGGAGAGGGGGAGTTACAAGGGAATTGAGAGAGAGAGCGAGAGAAAAAGAGACAGAGCGAGATTTCGTGTTGCTGCCAAGGCTCGCGACGCCGTTCGCGCTTTCCCTCTGTCTCTCTCTAACCCCCTCCCCCTCTCCTTCTCCCCATTACCTCTCAACTCCCTCTCCCCCTTCTCTTCCCTCTCAACTCTCCTTCAAAACAAGACGCAATGGTGCGTAGATTGCAGTCCAGAAGCTGTATCAGACATATATGGTCAATGGAGGAGAAGAGAATGGGAAGAGAGGGAGGAGAGGGAGAGATTAGGAGGGAGAGAGGGTTCTCTTGCGAGGGAAAGAGGAGAGGACAGGGAAGAGAGTGACCAGGCTGTGAAAGGACAGCTGAACACGGAGATTATGTGACAGCGAGACTGGTACCAGAGATGAAGAGAGGGAAAGGGGAGAGGGGGAGAGAGCAGGGGAGAAAGAATGTATTTCATTCCATTTTCTAGGTGTGACACCTCCCGCCCCAAATCGTCTTTTACTACATAATGACTCATACCGCAGTAAAAAAAATCAACCCCACAGCATTTGAAAAACCTCGATTTAGATGGCTATCCTACCGCAATTAGGTTGTTTCATAAGTCTTGTATCACTTTTTCCTCAATTCCAATGGTTCCCAACAAAAACCTGTTTCCACCATATGTTAATCAGGCGCTCTTACGAAAAAATTAAAAGCTTACATAACGTGGTCGTCTAGAAGAACTAAATTCTGTAGACTATTCAGGGAGGATGCGGAATACAAAAACCCTAGGGAATGTAGGGAATGCTAATGAATCGAATTTCAAGATGGCACAAATCAGTTGAAAAATCATAAATGTTGGTTACGGTAGCTGGATATTCGAATTTCAATTAATTTAATAACTAAAGCTTAGCCCTGAGAACAAATCTTTTTTACCTGGCAACAGCAGTGGTTTATCTCTTCTTAAAGAACTTGTGCATCGATTTTAAGATACTGCATTTCTCAAACATTTCAGCCTGTTTCTCATCTCTACCGTTAAGCTAGTAAATTGTGGGCCGTGTTTGAAACACTTGAAACAAGCCCATATCTCTGCTGGGAAAGGTCGTACAGAGTTCTGGTTGGAATTTTTGGAATCCTCAGGACGAGATCTATTTGTGTATGAAGATTGGTAACGATTCCTCAAGTTTAAAGACCTTTAAAACGTAAAAATGTGGCACTGGAGAGGTTCGAACTGGGATAGCAAGAATTTATCGGGATTTCTAAGAAAGCCGTTTTAACCGGTTTAAAGTTGTCTAATATTCACCAAACTTGATAAACTAGTAGATCTCGTCCTGAGAATTCCAAAAATTCCAACCAGAACTCTGTACGATCTTTCCCAGCCGAGATATGGCCTTGTTTCAAGTGTTTCAAACACGGCCCACAATTTACTAGCTTAACGGTATGGTAAGTGAGCAATGTGAAACAAATGTGATCTGTGAACAAGCCAGTTAGGCATCCATCTATGTTGGAAAAATTGCGGTATCGCTTTGTTTGAGATTGAAAATTAAAATTTTCGAGTGATACAAGAGTTATGAAACAACGTAATAAATTGTCCCCACCGCGACATGAGTTCCAAAGATACGTGGGCAGCTTTACCGCCCATTATTTTGAACTAGAAGAGCGTACCAGTGAACAACTTGAGCTTTTGGTTAGACTACCAATGAGGAGCATCCATGTAATAATTAGGCGCCGACCAAGTGAAGTTACTGACAAAATGAGGGGACTAAAAGAGGAAATGAAAGGTGAATGAGAGAGAAACGAACTCTGTTAACAGGTCATGTCAACTACTACGAACAACGAAGCATATTGCAAAAGAGAAGGCAATAAGCTGATTGAGAGGGACGAGAGCGTGCAGGGATTGAAGAGACGCAGACGGTAAGAGAGAGGGAGAGAGGAGGGCGAGGGAGAAAGAGAGAGAGAGAGAGAAAGAGAGAGAAAGGAATGGTATGAAGGATGATTAAAGGAGCACGAAACATGATATATTACGGGGTAAGAGCGAGGGAAAGTAATGACTGCTGGGGGTCTATTTAGGACCCGGGGCTATGTAGCCTTTCATGGTGACCACTTTACAAGGGAATCGAGAGAGAGCGAGAGAGGAGAGGCTCTTTCACCACTCCTCTCCACTTCCTCCGTAGAGACCTCCTTCCCTCGGAGGACTCTCTCCCTCTTCATTCCCCCCTCTATCCCCTTCATCTTCGTGAAACCACTTATGACAACATTAAGGCTCAATTGCTGTATTACTCAAGTACGAACAAGGGGTTTGAAAGAATGGGCTCATGTCGGGGATTGAGAGGGAGAGGGTTCACTTATGAACGAGAGAGAGAGAGAGAGAAGTTAGGAGGAAAAGCAGAGGAGGGAGGAGAAAGACAACCCAGGTAGATAAATACTCATATTTGAAACACATTTCGCATTGGGGAGCCATTTACCAGTTGCGGTAGGGTAGCCATGTAAATCGAGATTTTAGAAATGCGGTGGGGGTGATTTTTCACTGCGGTATGGGTCATTATGTAGTAAAAGACGATTTGCGGCGGGAACGATCAAAATATATAATTATAATCCGAAAAATATAATCAAATACATTATTTTCCCTTGCAAAGAATCAAGAGATGGACAAGGGAAAAGTGATCGAAGCCCATGAAATAGAGAGGGAAAAGTAGAAGGGAAGAAGGTAGAGGGAACATATGACTGATGGATACATGAGAGAGAAGGGGGGCAAGTTTAACAGGGTACAAGGGAGGGAGAGGGTGGGGGGGTGATCAGAGAGAGGGTCATTGCAAGGGAAAGAAGATGAGTGATGATTAGCACCCAAGCACAAGACAAGACTCTGTCAGTCAAGGTTGAGAGGGAATACAAGGAGAGAAGGGGGGCGAGGGAAGAGAGGGAGGGGGAGGGCCAGAGGGGGGAGTTACGAGGGAGTTACGAGGGAGAAGGTGAAGGGAGGACTACAGCACACAACGGCATGCAACACTCAAAGGGCCACCACGAAGATTAATGGATAATCACTCGATGGAGAGAGTGATACTACGGAGGGAGAGAAGGGGGATGGGAAGGGGGGAGATAAAGGTGATAGTAGCGACGAGAGGGGATACTGTAGGGGGTACTGTAAGAGGGAGTAGAGGCAGCACTCAATGGTGTGCAATTACGACTATAGACCTAATTACGACCTTAGCATCATACGTGCGCAACCTGATTTAGATATCCGACGAAAATACTTTTGAACGGGTGTTCGGGGGAATATTATGGTAAACTCTACGTGTTTCCGGTTCAAAATACGTCATTTTTGCTGTATTTTGTTCATTTGTGGTTGAAAAGAACGTGCTTCCGATGATGAAGTGAGTCTTAACTTTAAAAAAGGCACGGGCATCCGGCTTAGAATGTAATACGCTATGCAGGTATCCTTAGCACTTCAACTTGTTCAAGAGACCAAGTGTCCCTATTTAAGCTAACTAGCCATAACAGATATAACACAATAATAGTTATTCAGAGGGGGGATTATGTCATACCGCAAACTAAAAATACGCCTAGTCCTGCGAGGGCGATTCCTCGATAAAAGCTGAGCTAAAGGAATAATCCTCGAAAGAGAAAGAAGACCTAACAGCCTCCGTTGTCATATTGTGCAAAAGAAGACAGAGAAGGTGGAAGAAATGTTGCAGAATGAAGTTTGCACAGAGGGGTCAAAGGAAGCATAGAGGGCTAGAGCTGTTGCGAGGGAATTGTGAGGGAAGAGACAGAAGAGGGTAGGGAGAGAGGGGGCTAGAGAGGGGATAGAGAGAGAGGTAAAGGGGAGGGGGAGAGAGGGACTAGAGATAGACAGAGGAACACCAAACAGTTAGCCGACTCACTGTCTATAGTAGACTGACGTAGAGAACAAACAGGGCAATGGGAGGGGACAGAAAGGGAGCCTGAGGGGAGGAGGAAGGGGGACAGGGGAGAACAAAGGACCCTCCGGTACTGCCCAACATAATGTTAACATTGAAATCGACATAATGTTAACACTAATGTTAACATTATGTTGAGATTAATGTTTACATTATGTATATGTAGGCTGAATTATGTATACATTATGTAATAAGGCAGTAATGTTAACATTATGTTATTATCCAGGAGCCAGGGGTGCGGCATACATCCACATAGTTTTATTTACTTATTAAAGACTGACATGAATATATAGCTCATGAGAGAGTCTAACCAGTACAGTAACTTATGATGAACAACATATTGTGATTGGGACGGGATTATTATTATATGGGGCTAGGCTTAGGCGTACATTAAGAGAAGAACCAGAGAGGAAGAAAAACCCGGAAACAATGAACCGACCAAAAGCGAGTGTGATTACTGTGTAAGCTAACCGTGAGAATGGGTAACGAGGTTAACGAGGCTAAAGTAATATGATCCTTTGAAGGATGGTCGAGGACTGGGTAGGACTCAGTGAATGGGTAATC
>LS849127.1:543125-605348 GCA_900490955.1 Micoletzkya japonica
ATTTGAATATTTTCTTGTTTTTTTCTGCACTAAAATGTTCCGCCATGATCGACATTTGCTAGTTTCTAAATAGAAAAAATTACAGTCATTTGCGCCTTGAGATACGATTTTTTAAAGATGAAGTATACGGTAACAAAAAGGCTACAGTATGCTTAAAGCGTGTGCCGTTTTAGGATGTAGGGTGAGAACGTACGTGAGTTAGGAGAGAAATCAAGAATTGGGGAATAAAGAGACTTGTTGAAGACATTGAGAGAGGGTTGATAGAGGACAGATGGAATCGAGAGACTTGGGAGGGAATGAGGAGAGGGAAGGGGGTGGGGGGAGAGAGAGTTAAGAGGTAATCGGTAGGGGGAGGCTGGTAGCAGAGAGAGAGAGAGAGCCTGACAGATGCATGGAGTCACAAGCTGTGGTCATCGTAATTAGTGTCCCTTCCCGAGTAGAGAGAGGTGATTGCGAGGGAAGAGGAAGTCATTCTATCTACCTCATTACCTCTCTAGGAGGGAGGGGGAGAGAGTCCCTTTAAGGGTTAGCGAAGTGTTAGAAGCTGCAAGAACAATAGCAGATCGTTGTTATAGAGTGAGGGGAGATGAGACTGAAGAAGAGGGATGGGACTGATTAGATTGTGTCTAGTTGACTATACTCTAACGAGGGAAGAGATGCAATTGAGAGAATAGAACAAGGGGAAGAATGACTACTTGGGTAGACCTTCGTTGAGAGGGGAATAATTAGGAATGAAGAAGGTATCAAGAGGAGGGAGACCTCTACGTAAGGAATACTCCATATCCGTGCACCTGTCCACCCAATGGATATGCCCTGAGAAGTGTATAGCACCCTCAGAGCACATTCGAGAGTAGGGCAGGCACTCGAACAACGAGAATTACAGGTACATTCCGAGAAGGGAACATTCACTCATCGAATGCACTTCTTTATTAACATATAGGGCATTCAAGGGAACGACGATCGAAGAGAGGGGATATCAACCAATAAACAAAAAGTTACAGTAACCTCGTGGCGGGAGCCCTCCACGAGTGTTCATTGACCACTTCCAGTAGAGCATCTTGCATCTGTCGTTCCGCTTCGATCGAAGGCAGTCTGAACTAGACTATAGTTACGGGTTACGCAACTCTTCCCCTCGGGAAACTCACACACTCAATCTCTCCCCAAGATGCAGCAGGAAGGACGATCGTTCCATCTCACGGGGACTAAACTATGGTAGCTACAGTAACCCGTGACTGGGGAGACTCACGTTGATTGTGTCTGTGACTGCCACTTGTACCCATAGGGTCTACCGTAGTCCGGACCACCTTAACCACTACGCATACACGGGTATCTTTCCTTCCCATATTAGGAAGAATAGAAATACCACATCACAAAACAGAAGACTCTCTAGAAGGTAGCTTTAGCCAAATATCTAACTGCAGTACCTCCTACAGTACTCTTCGTGGAAGAAGCCCGATTGGCTTCGATTGCATCGTATGCAGCCGCAAATTGACCGTATTCCATCTCCACCCCTTCAAATACAGTACTCTATTCGTTCCCTAGACTACCGTAACCTCTGAGTTCCTGGTTACCCTTCTTCTTCTTATTCTTCGGCTTATTTCTCTTCTTCTTAATCTTCTGGCTCTTCTTTGAAACGAATTCTAAATAACGATGGAAACAGTAACAGATAAAAGAGAGATACGTTGAGGGTCGAGATAACTCTGAGGAGGGAACTCGTTGACCCTCGCGATTGTTCTCTGTAGAGACATGTCGAATGGTGAGCCTGGTGTTAAATGAACCTTGATACCAATCTTAAGATAGTATCATACCAGTATTATTGATGAATTGTGGAACAGAAGGACGTAGATGGGGTATCCAGGCACGGAGCAAGACATGGTACAGTTCATTCAGAGCTTGCTCCGATTCCATCTACGAAGAGGTACGGTACTCTACGGTACACAGTACCCACCTCGAAGACTACGGTATCGAATCGGCGGTTGACCGCACGAGACACTTCGAGGATTATGAAAGGACCAGTGAAGGGTCCTGAGAGGAAAGGAAGGGATTACGGTAGAAATTAGGGAGTACTGTAAGTTAGTTGAGGGTACGGTACCTCGGGCGTACAAGGCACGGGGTTCGCTCAGTAGCTCACGGGTCAACAACACAATCGAGGGCAGTCCCTTTAAGTAGTATTTCATCGAATGTAGCGTCATACAATCCAGATCAGATATAACTATTCATTCTGTCGATCACCGCATTCCATAAGTTCTCATTTCTTTTTAAAAAATTCCAGAATACGCTGGAATGAGTCACAATCTACTGATAAGGAGGGTGAAGCGAATCGAGAGTGGTTCACGTGCTCCGATTGTTTGTCCATTGTTTATTCACCCGCTCCCTTCTGATAACTGGATGTGGTCATTCCCCCCTCCTTCCCATATTCAACTTCACTACTCTCAATGTCCCCTCTAATTCACTCCGAAACTGATCGTATCATCATGGCCATTTTAGTTGTCGTCTTCCCGGTGAGTTTTCTCGTATTGTCGATAGAGTGAAGATTGTTGACTCAGCCCCTGGCAGTCTACTATCACGATCGAGGATGTTCTTCGCATGTATGCATCACTTACCTTCTCGTATTCTTCTTCTATTTTCCGGCATGTACATTCGCTGTTTGGTAAGATGCATCAATATTTTATTTTCCTAGTATCAGTTTTTTTAACCAAATTAGAAAGACAGCATGTCTAAGACTTTGGTGGTGCGGACCTTAGGATCAGGATCAGGATGCACGGGAAAATTTAGAAATTGCTGGCGAGAAAAAAATATTGAGGATTTTTCAGCTTGAAATTTTGCAAACCCCTCATTGTATTTTTTTCCAAACGCTCCATTGATCATGATGTAGAACACAGTGTCAACCCATAGTAGTAGAATTTTTTTTCTTTTTAGAAAAGAAATATCACCGAAAAGTGACAACTTTATAGGTACTGCCTCGTGCGGCCAAAGATAGCCTACGAAACGAATAGAGATAAGGTTGTCATTCACATAGCATAACTCCTGTCAAAATATATGCGTTTATTATTATATATATTGTCCTATCTTTTCCGGTACGAACCAGCATCATTACTAAGCTCTTTGCAAAAATATATATACCTGGCAGAAGTCATATCCAGTGAATCGTACAGCTCCCGGGCATACATCAACCTTGCCTTGAATTGGTTGTAGAAAACTTAGCCCGTTTCGCATCTGAAGATAAATATAATAACAAAAAAAATGTGTCCACACACAATAAAAACCAACCTTTAAAGAGCATTGCACGTTGTGTACGGCGAAGTAAAACTCTGTTTCACAATAGCCACTCGTGATGGTCATTCTGCAAGTAATATGAACAAACCCGACAGCACAAATTTAAAGCTTTTCTGCAACGAAAAAAGAGCAAAAACCAGAAAGAAAAAAGTAAATTTACTTAGGCACGGCAACCGATCAACTGCGCTCGCCCCCAAAAGCTGCCAAATGTCAATAATGCGGAATTATGCTAATTAGTTACTGTGGAGGATTTTCATTGTCATCGTTGCGAGACTCGCTATGAAAACCCGGCGGTAATTCAAAAAACGGAAGAGTGTGATAGGGGTAACCTATCAGTTCGCGATAGATAACGTTACAAGCGTTTTTCATTATTTTGGGGGCGAGCACAGTTGATCGGTTGCCGTGCTTAGGGACCGCAGCCTGATTAAATTGTTCCGCGATTCCGTTGACGAATGTTGCAATGGAGCTACCGTAGTTAAGAAGCCCCAAAGTGTCCCCTATTTCAAAAAATATTTCACGCTTTTATTCCTTAATTTTGAATCGGTTTTGTTGTCGTTGCATGCTAAAGATACCAAACCATCGGAAAAGCTTGAAAACGCGTTAAAAGCGCTTAACAACGCGTTAAAAGCATATTATACTTAAGAGTTATGCTTACTGCAAACACAGAAAGCGATATTTTACTACGATGGAGTGAGTCGGGGCTTCTAATTTTAGCATTTTTTCATACTATTCGACCTCTAGAACCCACCAAAAGCAGAACTATCCACCCCGGAATTACCCATAAATCACTACTTTTCAAGCAATTCGCAAAGCAGCTACCGTAGTTTTCTATTACGAATCTGACTTGGCGCCACCACCGCTGCGATTTCTGCCCCGTTTCAGTTGACATTCTCTCCCTCCCCTTTTCACTCATTTTCTTCGCCTTTATAAAAGGCCTTTACTAGTTTTACTAGTTTTTCTTATGCTTTTCGTGACCCGGTCCACCTGTTCTAGCGCCTAATGCTAACATAACTCGATAAAAGTCATTTTCATCTCGGACGCTGCGGTCCCTAAATTTACTAACGCTTTTGTTACTTTTGTCGATACCGTATCCTGCGCGGCAAGTACCCTGACCAGAAATGTACAGTAACCGAATTAATTCAAATTGCATTTTTTCTTTTGAATTCTTCTTTTCGGAATGTAAGATGTTCATCGCAAATTGTAATTTCGTCGTCTTATCAGTTTGCCTTACCTTCTCGATGGAAGAACATGTGCCACTGTGGTACATAAAAGGTCGGCTCTCATAGCAACGGTTCTTTTGTATCTGTAGTCTCGCACAAGACTCATTCGCTGTCTCCTCCCCTTCCTTACCTCGATTCATTCTCATTCTCAACATGTCTCTTGCTTTCCCTCGTTCGCATCCGCCTAAAACCTGCCTTCTGTAAAGGTGAGTCAATTTACAGCAAAGCAAAAAAACTATAGTATCTAGCTGCTGAATATTGTGTGTTTGTAACCAGCGTAAATCTATTCTTCCATAACAACTATAACTTTCTTAAATGATCATCGGGTGTGAAGATTCATTCGAGTTCTAATCTTCTCAGCTCCTCTTAGTTATGGGGAGAACAATCCACATAGCAAGGAAGTTTCAGATCGAATCGTGCACGACGTTTTACCAGTCCGTGTTCCGAAATTCCGAATGTCTCTGCGTCTCTCTAATTTCCATGCTCTCTCGCCTACACTCTCTTAATTTGCATACGACTCTATTCTACGCAGCAGGACGTAGTGATCGTGCTACCCCAAATGTAGATGTCTCATGGACGGAGAGGTCTAAGGAGAAGAAGGGCGTCGAACTCGGTTCCATTGCCTATGCTCAGTTCCGTTCCCTCTCCTACCGGAGTACTCGCCCTCTTCTCCCACTTCTCCTCCATTCTAGTTCTCTCTTATTCCGTCTTAGCCATTCTCCAGTGCCAGATACGATTACAACTAATCTTTTCATGCAGATTCTAATAACATAACCTTTTGAAATTAGTCAGTCGAGCGAAAAGCTTCTCTATTGTCACCTCAGTGCCATGGTTAAAAATAAAGGGTCCGAAGGTGTTTGCAACCAATGTATCAATTTATTCTCCTGCTCCTTTTCCATTGAAAGGAAACGACAGATAAGGCCTCAATACATAACAATGAAATATCAGACTGCTTGAGGGAGAGGAGGACATCACATAAGAGAGAGGACGACGAAGGGAAGGGAGAGGGAGATGGAAGGGGAACGAGCTCGAGGGAGGGCATGATATACGGAAGGAACTCTGCATACGAAGAGAAAGAGGATAAGGGAAGATACTTCTGTCTCTCTTGTGATACGGCTGAGAAGCATACCGGGATTGCACACCTCGGCAACTCTCCTTCAAGCAATAAAATATAATCTCAGAAACAGGGTAACATCTAAGGAGCAAGCACTATGTGTGCAAGCTTAGCACGATTATCCGTGAAAGGAACGGTCGACTTTGAACGAATTGATGATTCCTACGACGACGCTTTGACTACGGTACACAGACACAAATAAGGATGAGAAGGCCCGAAAGAGGAACTGAGCAGATTTGTAGAGGTGAAGGATGAGAAAGAAAGAAGATACAACTATATATGGGTGAGGGGAGTCTAGAGTGAATTCTAGACACCGGGAAGAATCGATCGGTAAATGAGCAGTGATAACTGGCAATCTGTCAAGAAGGTGATGAAGAAGACTATACGGGGAGCGAATCAATAGAGATGACCCGGTCTCCATCGGATAAGGGAAGACTCCTATCTAGACAACTAGAGCGATGATACTATTACGGATGAGGAGCATCGGGCGAAGGAGGGGATCGACGTCGTTTGCCGCCTTGACTCACTACAGCGAAGAAGAAGAGGATGAGGGCTGCGTTGATCGCCACCAGGATTATGAGCACTTTGTACTGACGGACGGTATTCTGCAAGGAAGATGAATAGAGGAGGGAGGGGGAGAAGACATCAATAGGGGAGAAGACGAACCCATAGGGAAGGATGCATAAGGTATCGCAGCGGGTTGCCCCTCAACGCTTCTCTTTCCTCTTCTTCCCTGGCCGCCTGAACAGATATTGATTGACACAAGATGAAGATACTCCGTGATCCTCCACTAGCAAAGACCCACCTGTTGTCTCCGATCACTAGCCAATCTCGCAGCCTCTTCTCTTCTCATCCTCAATCCTTGCTCCTCTAACTGTGCGAGATTCGGCAAGGATCCCATGGGGTCGTCTCCCTCGGCTAAACTAGTCTGTGGATGCTCCATTGCTCGTAGTCCATGAAGGGCTGACAGAGGAGTCACTCGATCGTGTGCTGAGGCTAAGGTCGATCGTCGATTTAAGCCCTGGAAGGGAATGAATAGGGATGGATGACGGGTGGGGGACTGACCACTCCATTAGACAGTTCCCTCGCCGCTCGAGTCTTACTCTCATCTCTCGCTGCTCGTCGAGATCTCACTACATACTGTTCATAGTGATCGTCAGCGAGCGACACGTGCGAAGTCTGTAAAGGTGTCCATTACTTCCATTACTTTTAAGTATTAAAATAAGTTTCATTTCTCTGGTAATAGGACTTATACGTAAGATCCGACTTATAGTAGATATTCGTACTTGGAAATCAGGATTCCTTGAGGGTGGTGTGATCTTTGGAGTAGAGGACGAAGGAGAGGGAGGACGTTGAGTCGGCGTGGCGATACTACAATTACCATTGCACTATTGGCGACCGCAACATCTTGTGAACTTTTGAGAAATCATACGGATACGTGGAAGGAAATGAGAGTATTCAAAACATACGAGTCCTTAGCAGAAGTGGAGGGTGTCGATATGACCGAGTCCCTGACGGAGTCTCGCTCTCGACCCGACGGCGGCAACGGCGGAAGTCCCTGAGGCGTCGTCCCCGAAGACGACGGTTGCTGTTGGTTCAGAAGAAGCTGCTGCTGATTCAGCATTTGTTGTTGGTTGAACATCTGTTGCTGGTTCATCATCGGCTGCTGGTTCATAGGTTGTTGTGGGTACGCCGCATAACCTCCCGGGGGCATCATTTGCTGCTGCTGAAAGAGAACAAACAATGTACACAACAACACAAAAAACAATGTACACTAATTTGTGGCCAATACAGTCATACCTGGTATTGCTGCTGCATCATCCCCTGAGGCATCTGTCTCAGGTCAGGCTGCGTTGCAGTGGAAGATGAAGGAGATTGCTATAAGCAATCAGTTCAAAAAATACTATATAGGCGTTCCTTTCTGTCAAATTTTTCGGGATAAATTTTATTACAAGAAAGAAAGAAATGAGTACCTGCGCGTACTGAGCGTATTGCATCTGCTGCGGATGGTAGTTGGAATTGGGAAGAGATGACGGATGGAAGGACGACTCATCGAAAGAAACTTGCGGCTGCTGCTGCACGTGGAGAAGGTTGGACGACGATGTTGACGACTGAAGTATAAATTTAACCAATGATTAGTTACATTTAATGAGTACGACATAAAATTACGTAAGCTATTTTGGAAATAAATATCTGATAAGACAGGTAAACCAACAGTCGATTTAACTGGGTCCAAAGTATAGGCAAACAAGAATAGTTACTAGCTCATATAATAGCGTACGTGAGCAACTCGTTGCTTCAAAAGACAGCTATTGAAAGGAGTTCGTGAGACATACCTGATGAGGAAGTCGTTGAGGTTGCACGTGATTAGTGTACGCAAGAGGATCGGTGGCCATGTCTCCAGTGTGGTCGAATGAGGGAGGTTTCGAGGAACGAGAAGAGTGATCCGAAGACATTTGTGTACGGGGAGAGTCCGTTGACGACGCCGCAGCACGGCGAATTGCCTCCGTCCCTAGGCAAATCGATGCATAGCGCGGTTTACAATCTTAACTACTTACGACTAACTTTTTATCACATTAGAAGGGAAGTTTAGGGAAAGAGCATACCTGGCTGCTTAAAGTTCGGATCGAACTGTTTGGCATGAATTCTCGCCATATCTGCGTCGTCCCGAGCCTGAACACAAGAACCTTTACATTCTTCTATGTCCCTTCTCTTTTCTCTGCCCCGCTTCCTTCACATTCCTGATCAATACACATGGATTGTGTAAAATGCCTGCACATCACAATACCAACAAAAGAGCAAACAGACAGTAGGAAGAGAGGCGGCTCTAGGAGGTTGAAGACAAGACGAGATAAGAGTACTAAAGGTGCAACAGACTATACATACCTGCTTCGAAACATGAGATGCTTGTTCAGACCGTTCCTTAGCAGTTGATGTTCGAGAAGCAGCGATATCAGCCTTGAAACGACAATGTATAAGCTTTTAGGTACCATATCGAAATACTGCATAGAAAAAGTTAAAATTAAAGCTGGTAATGATGAAGTTCATTCTTTCTCGTCTCGATAAGCGCGGTCGGCTCTCCCCCTCTCTCATCTTTCATCCCGATCCCCGCCATATTCAACCACGAGCTCAGATGAAGAATCACCTTTTCACCTTGGAAAGTGCGTGCGGTATGAGGACATCGTCTTTCCCTTCTCTACCCTTTCTGTCGCGGCTGCCGTACCCACAATATTCTACACCTTTGGAAAGCGAAAAATCACTAGGACATCGTCTTTCTTGAGTTCCCAAAAGCCCTAAGCCTCGGATTGTGTCTATCATGATGACATCCCTTTCCCATTCCTAATAATTTATTCGTGTTGCGCGGCACACCGATCTACCGTATTAGTAAATGTCGGAATGATTTTTCGCTTTCCACAGGTTTTGCATTGCGGCAGAATACTGTGTACCCCATAGCAAATATTTTTAAATCTCACTCTCGTGATTTTCATTTTCCAACCCCATCCTGCCGCACACCGCGAAGTGTAAAGATAAACATGTAAGTTAAAATTATATTATACAAAAGACAAAATATACCTTTTGCTTGGCAATCTCCGCACTCCGCTTTGCAGCTTCTTCGGAAGATTCCACTCGTTCTCGGAGACGACTACTTCGTACAAACAGCACTCCCTTCAAGTAGAAAAATTAAAATTTTCAAAAATTAGACTCCATAAACAAGTTACGGCAAGCAAAATGAATACGCAAAAGATACTGCACTTTAATTTATCGACTTATCAACGCATTTGCGTAATAAGTGAATCGGAGTAGTAGGAGCAATTGGAGTAATAGGTTGACTTACTTTTTTCTTTGTGCTCATAATCAAGACGTTGTTCTTGTACTTTCCTTCTTCTCTCGTGCCATCCTACAATTATCATATTTCAAGATTCGTTCTTCTGTTTCTAATTGTAAGTAGTGAAATTTGCAGAGACAATGGGTATTTAGCTGTCTAAAAATGAAGACTTGTATCAATAATAATATGCAGGATCTAAAAAATATGCTATTTATTAAACAACTCTTTTGGTTTCAGAGCGCAACGGGTTAAAAATTGTTGGAGATATTTCGCTTGGCGTACGAAATGTAATGGGTGGACAAAAAGAGAGACATGAATATCTTCCATGAGAGTGAACAAGAATCAAAGATCGGACAAGCAGCATGGAGCAAGAGATGGCATCTGGCAGTTGGAGGGGGGGAGAGTTTGGGATAAACAAGAGAATGTAAGAGAGGTAAGTGATGACCTTGAGCGTTGTTACTCCGTAGCCGTTCTTCATGTTGTTCGCCCATTCGCCGTGATACTTCAAGCCGTCGCTTCTGCAACAAGTGTATCAATCGCTTCCAATTCATATTCTCGATATGAAGTTCCTCAACATTTCAAGCGACTAGCTTGTCGAAACGGAGATAGGTTCCACCAAGGCAAGACACAAGCTAATCCTCGGGCGTGTGAAACGTCATGCAATCGTAGTCTAACCTTTCACAGACTCCGTATCCACTCCTCGCGTCGTTCTTCCATTCTCCACAGTATCCCTCAGTCACGTTATCATCTATCTGTTCTTCCTCGGGCTGCAATCATTTGCTCTCATGAATGCTCTTTCTTCAGTTTCCCTACTCTCTAGCCAGAGAAGAGTAGGTTGAGTACGTGTGTCAGTTGATTGATTTGCTTATGTTCCCCTTTCTCTGATTGATCTCCCCTTTCTTCTTCTTCTTCTCGTCTTCTTCCCTCCCTCACATTCCTTCTCCCATATGTCCCACACTCTCATCCTCGCAGAGTACAACACATGTCTGCTTAACATGCAGCACACACGGCTCGGATAGAGAAGGTAAGCAGAGAGATGAACAGGAAGAAGAAGAGTGAGATCGGAGGTGTCATGGATGCCTGGCAATGTTTCATCTCTAATGTGACGAGGCGGATGGACGAGTACAAACTGAGATACAAGAAATGGCTGGGCACAAAAACAGACAAATAGACGGCACAGACTGAGAAGAGAGAAACGACGGGTAGAGTAAGAAGGAGAGAGGCTGCGTGAGGTATAGAGACATTTCTCTCGTATAGTAGCGCGGCCCATCTCAAGAGCATTACAAACACAGCACGGATATATCGCGGAGTCCGCGAAGACAGAGGAAGCATTACTGTGACGTCACTGAGCGAGAGTTCGATGGCACGGCCGATCGCCGATCTCTATACGAGACACCGAGAGGTTCACCCGACAAGGGCTCCTCCCGATACGACCTTCCCCTCAACTCACATCGTTGCCTGCATCCTTATTCGAGTCATCCGATGCACAACTCATCGTACTTCCCGAAGACCGCAAGCTTCCTAAATGTTGCCTCATTCGTCGCGTCATAAGGTCATCCCGCGACTTCCCTCGCCCCTTTTCATCCCCTTGTCCTCTCCTTCCTCCTTCTCCTTCATTCCATTCAAGCTAGGAGGCGCTTTCGGTGTAAAGAGAAGCCCGTCAGGAGAGGGAGAAGGAGAAGGAGAGAAAGAGAGCGATCAATCGATGCGACTATTACACCCTCAAGAGTAGAAGAGGCGACTGGCAGTGAGGGAGAATCTTGGAGTGACACCCGTAATGGGTAGATAGACAGGGGAGGAAGGGGAAGGGAGGATGAGGGAAGAGACGTACCGGTGGTGTAGTTGGAGACCTTCTGGTGGATGTCGCCCGTCGAGTGCTGCTTCTTTATCCGTAGACCCGACAGCAGACTCCTCTTCATGGCCAGCGACCGTTCCGACAGCGACCGTCGTCTCTTCGCGGGGGCGGCCGAGTTGGCTTTGAGCACGAATCCACCCCGACCCTCGACGTGGTTCCCTGCATTGACACGTGCTTAGCTAGCAATAGACAGGTCCCATCTCGATATCTCAAACGATGAATCTACTGACTGTTCTCATCGTCGTCTTCGGTGTAGTCGACCTGTCCACTTCTCAACGACGTCAACGACACGTGATTGTGTGCCTTACGCAGCTTCGCCGCCACTCCGTGAGTAGCACTCTTCCGAACGCCGAAGCCGTGTCGCATCCCCCGAAGCCACTGTCCTTGGTACGATCCTGTAAATAAAAGGGATGCAAGGTCAACCGTTGGCAGATTCAACTTATTTGCTTGAACCGAGATGAAAAGTGCTTACCAGAGTCGACGTACACTTCAGATCCGTATCCATCGTGGTAGTTGGCTGACCAGGTCCCGGCATATCTAGCTTGACTGGTTGTCGAACTCCGCACTCCGTACCGTCCCTTGCTGCCCGATGTCCAGTCTCCCTACAACAAGCGCACTCCATCAATCAAGCTCCACTTCCGACCCCCAAGAACCTCGTTATCCCACACCTTCTCCACTAGCACACGACAGACATCGTTGTCAGAGTGTCTATCGTGCACATTGCATCTCTCCTGGTGCGGATGCAATGTGGCCGGTCGATGAGTAATGGAGTTACGGGGGCAGCAACTCAGCCTAGTCATCCCTTTCGATCACAAGACTTGCGCCAACACAATATTCTCCTTCTCCTTCCCTTTTGAGGAGAAAGAGCATACAATAGTACGAGTTGAACGAAGAACGAGATGAAAGGAGACGAAAGAGAGGGAGAGAAGCGAACCTTATAAATCCATCGCCCGCGAGTCTCAACACCCAATCCATGTCTCTTTCCGTTCTGCCATTGACCAGCGTACGTGTTTCCCGATGGCCACGTGTACACTCCGGACACCTAAAGAGGGAGTTCTCAAGTGACTACCCCCTTCCCTTCCTCATCCACTCACCTCGAATCCGTAGTGCCAAGCTCCTGCGTACTCTCCCTTGCCCTGCGGTCCCGTACACACTCCATGTCCATGAGCCTTCGCTTCCTCCCATCCTCCACAATATGAACCACCGTCGTCGAATTCGAAGCGGCCTCCGTTCATTCTTGCATAGCGTGAACACTCATGAGAGGGGACTGAGGAGGAGGAGGGAGAGGGGGAGGGAAAGGAGGAGAGGGGGAGGAGAGAGGGAGTGCGAGAGCGGAGAGGGAGGATAGCGGGGAGAGCGAGCTACGGCAAGAGAAGCTCCTCGCTCAGCACAATAAACAAAATCGATGGGGGCTGGCGGCAGTGGAGGGGACAGCGCTTTTCGAGAGAAGACTACTCGGACGGGCTTGTCTGCCTCCCTTGCACCCTCACAAGGTCACACTCGTCCCTCTACTCTTCGTCAGTGTCGTGTTCACTCCCTCATGCACAATCAACCACTTTATTCCTTCTTTTCCTCGTTGTCCCCCATTCCCTCTGCTTTCTTGTCTTCTCCTTCCTTGCGTGCCGTCAGTTCTCTACACAATCCCTCGAGCATCTTCACCTTCTTCACCTGCCCAGCCACTGTCTCTTCCAGTTCAGTCTTCGCCACAGTTAGCACGAGGATGTTCCTGAATATTTCATTCTTCTCTTTGTCCTCGACCAGCACCTTACTTGCTAGCCTCATCAAACTTTGACTTCCACTTGGCAGATTCGACCTCTACCTTGGACAGCTTGCTAGTTACCTGAACGAGTGCTTTCCCATAGATCGTGCCGGTCTGTCTGTATGCATGTCTGTCTGTCAGTCGTGCCTCAAAGTGTGTGTCTGTGTGTAAGCGTGTCCTCGACTGCATCCCTCACTAACGACGTCTGCAAGCCCCTCTTTCCACGCTCTTCTTCTCCTTCTCCCTCCCATTCTCCTCCTTCCGTCTTCACACTAAAGAAGAAGAAGACGAAGGGAAGGAGCGAAGAAGGGAAGAAGGGATAAGGAAAGGAACGAAGGCTGAGGGTGAGGGGACTAGGGAGAAGAGGGGGATGGGGATGGAGGAAGAGTAGATGGTGGATCGGGGGAGGGGTCGACGAGGAGGAGGGAGGAGACAATGGGGGATGAAAGGGAGGAAATGAAGGGGAAGAAGAGAGGATAAGAAGTGGAGACGGGAGTGAACGGCAATCGAGTCTCGCAATGACAGCATTATGCCCTTCCCCGTCTTCCCCGCTTCTCTTCTGACGGTCCTCCCCTTCTCCCCTTCTCCTCACTCTTCTCCCCTACTGTCCCCCCTGACAACTCTTACGTCACCATGTCTGTCAGTTCATCTCCCTCACTCTCTCTCTCACTTCCCTCATTCCGTGTGTGTGTCTGTGTGTATCCCCTATCTGTCTGTCTGTCGGTCTGTCCTCACCCTATCAATTTCCTTCTTGAACTTATCGAAGGCCTCGTTCGACGAAGCGAGTGACTTGTGCAGTGAAGCATACTTGTCCGAGTACTCCTTCACCTGCAATCGAACACACTAAACACAACGAGAAGGACGACGAATACGAAAAGACAGAAAGCGAGAAATGAGTGACGGAAAGGGAAGGAGAACGAAAGAACGAAAGAACACCAGGCATGCGATTATGAACACGACCGAAAAGTAAAGGGAAGGGAAGGGGAAAAGAGGGGAAAGATGATGATTTGAGATGCAAAGCACGAAAAGAAACGAGTGACACGGAAAGGGAAAAAGATAGGGGAAAGGGGAAGAGGTGGGTTGATGATGAGAGGGGGAAGAAGAAGGGGAGAGGAGAAGAGGGAGAGAAGACGAGAGGGGGTCATGATGAAGACGTAGGAGGGAATACTTTTATTGAACTAATCGAGAATGGGGGAGGAAGGTTAATGAAGTGAATGAGAAAGGAAAGGAAGGGAAGGGGGGGAGGGTGACTCGATAGAAGACATAGACGAGTTGAAGGAGAGAAGGAGGAGATAACGGAGACATCCAGAGGGATGATGAGAAGAGATACGAAGGAGAACGATTAGAAGGGAAGGGGACGGAGAGGGAGAGACACTGAGAGAGAGTAATTCGAGATTCGACCCACGGATATACCTGACAACGAATACTTGAAGAAAGAGAAGCACTGCTACTGGCGAGGATGGAATGGAGAGACGGAGAGGGGAAGGGAGGGATACTCGTATACTCTCGAGACTCGGTTATGGGTGGGGAATATGGACATGCACATTTGATAGAGGAAAGATTAATGAAGGTTCGCCGACCCACAATCAACGCAAACTGAATACAGGTAGCCACCGGCAGCCACCCCAAACTCATTGTCAGAAATATAAAGAATTTGCGTTTTATATAAAAACTGAAATATAAAGAGAAAAAAAACAAAAAAATAAAGAGTAATGGTATGCAGTGTCCTTGACAGTACCCACGAACACAGTCACACCCAATCCCATATCGAACCTGTTCTCTCAGTTGTCGTTCACTCTCTATCGCCCCTCCCACACGGGCTGTTCCCTCCAGGAGAGATCTGATACAGGGCATCTACCGTATACCACTCACATATCATAGATGCCTTGGACTGGATTTACATTCTTTTGAACGGGGAAATTAGACTATATACCATCATGTTGAGAGATATAGTTGAATAAAAATATCCGTCAGTTTATCATTCCGAATATTTGGCGAGAGAGTGTGCAAAAGTGAGAGAATTAGACTCATTTTGGAATCAAAGCAACTGACGGACAGGTTTATTCTACTATAACTTTGTTTCTAGAACGTCTGCAGGTAGACCCAGTTATAATATATTTAATTTGTTTTACCTTTGGTATGCATACATTTGCAAAAAAAATTTCAAAGGGTAAGCAAATAATTTACGACTTTGTACTCTGACAGGACTAATTCTCCAAGTATACGGTCTCCAAGCTGTTTGAATAAAGGCACCGACATATTAATGTCATAGACATATAATTACCAACAAATACAAGCCAAACCTTTCCATCTCGGCCTTCTCCAATTCTGCCTTCTTCATACGCAACTCACACGTGTTGATCTTAGCCTGCAATCAATACCGTAACCTCTCCATTCGTTTTCTCAGATCAAATCAAGGAAGCAAAGGATGTCAAGTGTGTCAAAGTTATAATAGAACAACACAGTATGTTCGAATTCAGTTTATCCATTTGTTTTCAAAAAAAAATAACCTTGAGTAGATTGCTCTCAGCCTGGTGAGCATTGACTAATTCTTGCCAGTACTTCTCCTTCTTCTCGCACTGAATACTCCATCTTTCCGTTCACATATTATCGGGCATGTCTACCTTTTATTTATCTCACTTCGTTTGCTATTCTTGTATCACAAACTAGCAAAACTACGCTGTACGAAGCGTACCGCGGTCGCCCTGCTTATATGGTCCAGGAGCTTCGCTCCTGGACACATAACACAGGGCTCCCACGGATCGCCTAAGCTTGTGTGTTAGTAGCGGGCCCACTGCTCTCCATACACCTCAACAACATTTGGTTATCTTTTTCATGTCATAGGCAATGTTCCCGAAGGCTCAATGCATACATATGAAAGGATCAGGGGAGAGAGGACCAACAGTGCGCCGCAAGAATTCGGAGTGGAATGAGTACAATATTTTGAATCAAGCAAGGAGGTAAAGCGCGCGATGAAGAATGATGAGCGAAACCCGAGTTGGGTTACCCATATACCAAGGTAGAGTAGTGGTAAGAGGCTGCGTTTGATAATTGGAGCACACAAGCTGGGATCCTCCCTGCGCCAACTCTTTTTGCACATTTTTCCAAAGTGCCCTCGAAAAATTTCAGTTTTTTTTCTCTGATGACTTTTTGACTAAAAATGATCCCGTGCTCTGAAACGTATGAAACTCTGAAACTGACAAAGGTAGAAGATTTTTTGAAAACGTTCAAAAATATCGATTTTCTCAGTCAGTTTTCAAAATTTTCAAAAACGCAAAAAAATGTTCCCGAGGTATGAAGAATTGAATAGGGGTCTTGTAAGAACTTTTTTGAAATTCGCAATTCTAAAGGAGATAATCGACCTACGGACACACACACACACACACACAGACGGACAAAATTTGCAGTGATTTGCTAGTAAGAAGTATTATAACTGTTTAACCGCACACTCCGCCGTAAATGAAAAAATAAAAAAATAAAATCCTCCCCCCTTTCTCACCTGCTGACTGTACGCCTCAATCTTTCCCTTGTACTCCGATGCCAACTCGTTCATTTTGCCCGCTAAACGAGCGTTTTCCGCAGCCAATTCGTCGCTCTTCCCGTGTCCTTCCTCAAAAACAATATTAATTTAACAACATACGAAACTTATCTTCATTAGCTATGGAAAGCATTCACGGTAACTACGATGACCTACGACTGGGTACCGCATCTCCATTAATTTTTTAGTATATCTAATAACACTACAGTACCCTTGGCCAGCTAGACCCGCACTACCGTACCTGCATGGTCTGTTCAATGTCCTTGAGAGACAGTCTCAACTTCTCCACTGAATTCGACCGTTCCGCCTCGAGAGCCTTCATTCGGGCGATGCTCTCTTCACGAATCTGCAAGGATTAACCCATGATCACCCTATCTACTTTCTGTCTACTCAACTAGTCGTAGCAACCAGCGGATAGTTCACCTCCTTATTGACCCTCTGGAGTTCCCTACACAATTCCTCCAATCGTCCCTTGCTCTCCTCAGTCTTCAATAGAAGTGCATTCGCCCGTTCGTTCTTCTTCTCCATCAGATCAAGGGCCTTCTTGCATTTGTCTGTCTGCAATCAGCAGCTTTCGACTAATGAAATGGTATCCTACAGATCTAGATGAAATATACGCGAAATCTTCTCATGTATATGTTTTGTGCACAGCTTTTTTGCTCGAATTTGTCTCGAATTAAATGAAAATGAAAATGTAGATAACTCACAACAGCGGCCTTTTCCCTGAAGGAGTCCTTCTCCTTTTCACTCTCAGCCAATCTCTTCTTCAATTCCTCGATCCGCTCACTGTCAGAAGTCAACGCAGCCAATTCCGATTCCACCTTTTCCATGGAAAACGAACTGCTGTTTCCCGTGCCACCTTCAACAAGCACTTAGGTGAAGCTTCTCGTGTTCCCGATCCTCAAGTCCTTACTTTCCCTCCTACACCCTCCCCCTATCGCTATGCAAATTAGTCTATGTTGACTCAATTACGGTATGCCGGAATTCTTGTTTTCCACATCTCAAAGATCACGAGAGAAAGCAGGAACTAGCTGAATCAATAGGCGAATTCTTCAAATATCGAGAATTGTGTCAACATCTTCTGAGTAAAGGGAAGATGACTAACCATTTGAGGATGAAGCCTGCACTTTATGTTTCAAGCCCATGAGATCAGTATAGGAAGGGCAATCGAAGCGTCCACTTGGAGAGAGAGAAAAGGGGAGAGAGAGGGTGGGGAGGGGGAGAAGAGAGGCTACGAGGGGAAACGGTGTAAGAGTTGAGGGAGGGAGGAGGGAGGGGGAGAGAGGGGAGAAGGCAGAAGACAAGTCGAGTGCCTAGGGGATGGCCTGAGGACAACGAGGGTTCGATAGACGATCAATCAATCCCGATACCTTAACTTACTTCTTTGGTTGAGTACTCAGATCAAGGCAAGAGATATCCGAGTGGACTGCATACCACTGATGCACAACGTAGCTTCGTAAGATAATAGCTTTATGAATGAGGTAGACGAATACTCTACTGAAACAATTTAACGAAGAGATATCCCGTTGTGCACTGGGAGTTCATAAGACATCCGCATGAGAAACACCGCATTTACGTGGAATAAAGCGAGTACGAGTAGTGAGATAGTATAGGGCACCGATAGGGGAGGGGTGAGGGGACAAGGCATGACAATATCTTGCTACGAAAGCAGAAACAAAAGGGTGCCAGGCCCTCCAGAAAGCACAATTAATCATGAAAGATCTACTGAACCGCTAAAAAGAGGTAGTGAAGTAAGTACACGGTGGGAACAGCCGCAAACGGTTAGAATGAGATAGAAAGAGCTAATTGCCCTTACAATCAGCGTCCCTTGAGTCGCTTGGCAATATCAGACAAGAGTTCGTCGTCACTTTCAGTGAACATATCATCTGGCAACTTCATCACCTTCACCTTTCTTCTCTTACTCTTAGTCCTCTTCTCCTCTTCCTCTTCCTCTTCTTCGTCTCTTTCTTCGGTAGCCCAGCGACGTTTGCGATTTCCTTAATGAAAGTACCGTATTCACCGAACGAATAAAAGTTGACGCAATCACAAACAGTACGGTAACAGTTTCACCGCTTCGAACTATGAAAACAATTGTAATTACAGTTTCAGCTGTAAGCAAGCAATATAATTGTTAAAAAGTAAGTTGTTTTATGAAGCCCCAGCTAAGTTTGCCCTTGCAGATCAAATTGAGAATCGATACAGTTAAAATTACAAGCATGTCATAAAGATGAAAATAGAAAATTGCTCACGGGTTGGAGTATCCCAGTCAAGGTTCGAATATTTCACGCGATCCTTCTTAGTGGAACTGCGAAGACGGAATGGAGTAGTAGGAAGACTTTCTGATACCTGAATGTACGTATAAAATAGGTGCATACTGGTCATTTTGGCCAAAATGATTCATTACTTTTGCCGACGATACGCGCAGCGGCTAAGAATATGGATGAAACATAATCCTTGTACTGATCAGTCTGCACACATCTAGCGTAGAGATGCGCACAAGTATGTATCCTTACATGGGTAAGAGCTCTCTAAAAAATTTGCCTTAGAATTAGGGAAAATCCGAAGCGGGTATATTTTTATGGGTATTTTAGGTGCAGGCATCCATCCTAACGTCCGAGGCAACAATTAAAACAGCGGGTCGAAAGACTTATTATCATAATAGCGCGATTTGGTAGATTCCAATTCACTACATACTTTCTATTTGCACTCTAGGTAAGCAATGATTCTATATTACCATAGATAAAATAGTCACGTCGACGGCTTCCGAAGTGCCCACGTTTTCGGTAAAAAAAATTCATTTTTTTCGCTACGCGGCTTTTTCTTTAAAGCTTAAGACGTTTTCTTTCTTTATGGTAATGTTTCTAGGCACAAAACTCTTATTTTATGCCTAGCAACATTATTTTCTGTATGCACTATCCATTTCAGGTATTTGATCTTCGTGCATGAACTTCTCCCCATTCACATCTCACACCCTCTTCCCTGTTCACTTAATATTATAACTCATTAGCATTATCTACCGCTTACAATAACTTTTTTATCTTGGTCGCACGTTAGATTTCACACGCTTTTTCCTATGATTAAACTTATTACTTATTTGCACACTTCCGATGCAGCACACATACGGACAGGTTATCGAAATGCATTTTTTTGCCAAATTTCAGACTCTAACATGTTTGACCATCCATTAAGCGCACGTTCATGCAAAAAAATAGAGAAAAAGCGTTGATTATTACTTCAGAAAACATTGTCAAGTCGCTGACGTGGTCATTGACGTGGGCCGAATTCCGGGAATGAAAAAAAGCTAGCGGGCTCATTTCTGCATGAAACGCATGCTTGAAAAGCTAGAAATGAATGCCATGAGTTGCTCTGCATTCCTTAAAACAAAAGCAAGTCATGAAAACGTCAAGAAAGACAAAAGCGCGTGCATTTTCGGTTTGACGTGGCGATTTTCTGAACAAAAAAAGATCGAGCCGGGGTATATACGCCAGTTCGCGATTCGAAGTGCAACAGCGACAACCTACCGTATAACGTGTCACGAGTTAGGACAATCATAAACAAGCCTTTTTTTCTTTTTTTTTACTTTATTAGCCTTTATTAGGACGTGTCGGAACTGTAAGGTGCCTTCATCTTCAAAAAAATTTCCACAAAAAGTGCCTACGTCGTTTTTGACGTACTTTTTTATCTATGTATGTTACATACGCTCAACAACGATCGTTTCTCCTCGCCTTCGTATACACACACCTTCACTAGCTAGTAGCTACCGTATCCCCCATTCTTCATCAAACTAACCGTGCTAACGTCGAGGTAGTCAGGATCTTCGTTGATATCCCATTTGCTCCGCTTCTCCGCAATCTCCGTCCTTAAATACAGTAACCATTAATAATTAAGGAAGATAGAAAAAAATCTATTTTGCTTTCTATAACCGAAGACTCCGAAATCGGGTTCGTAAATCTTTACAATCATGCTAGGTTAGATTTCCTTCAATATTCATGTTACTAGATAATACTCGATCTTCCAGACCTATCTTTCAGAATAATATAAGACTTTTACAAAAGTGAATCTGGAACTGACTTGATCTTCTTCAGCAGTTTCCTACGTCGTTCTGTTGTAGTTCGAATGAAAGAAAACGAATTTCTTGGAGTAGAATCCTAAAAATCAAAAATAACGAATACTGTACCTTACAATTAACCGACCTTATCAAGAGGAGATCTGTCTTCAGGAGATTTGTAATTGTTCGAACGGTTCTCCGATGCATCGGGACAATTTTCCTGAAAATATTAATTTCATTGGTATTAGGAGCATCAAATAAAAATTACCTTATCGGTCTCATCATCATCGCTCATGAGTTCATCTTTGATTTCCGATTTGATTGTCTTCGAGGGAGAGGGAGGCATCGAATAGAGATCCGATTTGTCCATCACTTCTTCCTTCACATTTGATCTTAAAGACTTTGATTAAGAAGTAGCAGTATTTAGAAAAAAGATAATCGCCAAAACAAAATTTTCTCTCCGTCCTCTCCTCTATCCCGCACTAGGCAGCGCATTAGCCTCATACGATACAAATACTAAAAAAAATTAACCAAGCGTACCTTTCCTGACAACGGTAGATGGGAACGTGTTTGTCTCTCATCGCACCAACTGTCGTAGGATAAATCTGATTACAAATATATGTAAGCTAAACACAAACAATCAATCAAACTAGAAAGAAAGGACTGACCAAATTGCCTATGTTCATTGTTCGCAGAGAATGTCCAAACATCTCCGCATCTTCATCATCGCTGAACACGAGAGACATGACCTGCAATACTAGAAGTAGATGTGAAAAATAAAGAAGACAATTAGCCACGGAATACCCAGCCAAAGAAGTATGGAGATCCGAACACGTTCTTGTTTTGGTGGCAAACAGCGAAAACAAATCAGTCTGCGATACTCGTTGTGCGCTACAGTATATTCAAATTTCGGGCCGGAATGTCAAGTTTATTTCCCGGTCGGCATTCCGGCTTGATTCGTGGTGTCCAAGCTGGCGTGGGCTTTGTATTTGCTCGCGTTCTTGTGTCCCTTTGTGTTTTATGTGCCATCTGTTCTCTCTCAAATACTCCGTTCTTCTCTCCTCATATACATGTCCCTCCACTCCCATATGTTCATCTCTTTATTCTCCCCTCATAGCTTTACCTTTCCCCTCATTCCCGGCTTAACATGTTCATAGTAATAATCGTAGTAGCACTCTACTATCTGATCAGGATTCATGTTTTTCATAGTTTCAACGGTAAGACTCCTTGTCAAGTCGAAATCGGGTGCTCTCCTTAGTTCTTTGATGGCTATGAGTATGCTGATATTGGCAGTCAGTCCGTAGATGTGAAAGTTTCCTCTCTGAATAAGTAAAGGATAGGTCTTACGTATGATTACTGAACTGACCTTGAATCCGTGAACAGGAAACGACCCGTAATAGACGATATCGTGATTGTCATTAGTGAGAAAGATTTGTAGTGGAATCCAATCAACTTCTTCCACTTCATCGTGATTGATGGTGAGTGCAGTGATAGGGATCGTGTCTTCAATAGTAGGGGCGACTATGGGATGGATCCAGATGCCAGCTAGTGAGCCCACAGGCTCCAGCTGGTACTTGACTCGCACGAGGTCACGAGAGATTCCCACTTCCTGAGAGGGATCCCTTAATCTCCCATCCCTCCCCTATCTCTCCCTTAACCCCCTCTATCCCCCTCACTTACCTCGTGTGCCTCTCTAAGAGCAGTTTCAGTGAGAGTCGTATCGTGCCTTTCCCATTTGCCCCCAGGCAGGCAGACTTCCCCGGGGTGAGCATTGAGTTGAGTGGATCGCTTGCAGAGAAGCAGTTCCTTGTCTCGGTTCACGACAGCCAACACTGCCGCCAGTGTCGAATCCATCTCAACATGTCATATTCCTCTTATCTCCCCTCCCCTCGTGCCTCACCCCCACCACATGTTCAATATTTCGCACGATAAAAGTAGTCGCTATGCTCACGAGTCGTCTGAGTGTACTCAATGCATCCAGATGGATTGTCTCCGTCCAGATGGATTGAATACACTCAGATGCATGGACCCTCTCTCTTCCCTTCTCACTGAGACCTCCCCTAATCGTAGTGCGAGTCGAAGCAATCGATTAGCGCACTATGAAATGGCAGGCATTGAGGGTGAGAGGAGGAGGACTGGCCCTCTCTCTATTCCCTCTCTCTCCCTCTCAATTCACTCTCTATTCCCTCTCCCCTGTTCTCTTCCCTCTCAATCTCTTGTAAGGTCATTGTCTAGTAAGGCTAGTTAGGTAAGAAATGGAGTTAAGCAGGCAACGGTTAACGAAAAATAAGAATGAAGTGAATAGGAGGAGAAGAAAGAGCGAGAGTTGTGGGTGTTCTTGTCGCGTAGTTTGTTTCTTATCGTTGTTCCCCCGCATTGTGCCCTCTCCCTCCATTATCCCTCTATCACCTACTTTCCCTCTCTCCTCCCCTCTCCCTCCCAATAACCTGCTATGATCACTCCCCCCCTCGTATACCCATACTCATCCGTTATTTGTTCCCCCATCTACCAGTTCCCTTCTACTACAAACCCCTGTCAACACCTCTTCCCTCTCTTCTCTTCGTTCGTCCTTGTTCCGTATTTCACTCATTCTGTCTACTCCTTCAGTGAATATTCTCTCTCTACTTCCTCCTTAATCCCCTATGCCCTGATCTATATATCCGTTCTTATATTCCTCTCCTTCTTCATACTTTCACCTTGTCTCCTCCCTTCAAGAGAGTCTAGCCGTGTCCCTGTATCCTAGTCTATTCCTTTCTTCCTCCTCTCTTCATATTCCTTGTCCCTTCTGCCTACAGTACCCCTCTGAGATGGGGGAGGAGTACGATGTTCCGTGGGAGTTCACTCGTCGCACGCGTGCTTCCCTCCGTTCGTCCGTTCCCTCCCTCCCCCAACCCTCCGATCCCCTCCAGTCATATACTCTGGGTAAGGCATTCCATTATAATATGATATCGTCTAGGTTTAACGATGAAGCATAGCCCAATGTAGGGGGAACCGGTGTCTGCTCTTTTGCTCTTCTCTTCTTACAATTAGTGGAGAATGCGTGGGAAGACAAATGCTTGCTTCTTAATCTTCGTTGCGCTCTCTCCGTTTCTTAGGCAAATCTCCTTACTTTCTTTGCAAGAGTAGTTAACAGACGAAGCTTGAAGATTACGGTAGTTTTTAGTAGAAAAATTTGAAAATAGATTTATGTGTTCCGCCAGCCACTTATTCCTAAGCTGATTTTAACCTATAGGGAGAGAGCTTATTTCTACGTGGCATATACAGGAATGAGTTTACGGTTTTAATGGAAAGTTATCATAAGCAAGGGAGTGATTGCAGCATCAACGTGCGACGTTGGTTGTGTACCGGAGACGAATTGGAATCGTCGGCGGTCGTGCACTCAAGACACGCAGAGAAGGAAACCACGGATTGATGAGAGTTGTGTGATGAAGGATATGGATAGGGTGGAGGCTGAGAAGAGACTGCACGATGCTATGACTGGAGACTTCCTGTTGAGGTACGGTAGGGGAGGGAATGGGAAGGGGTGAAGGAGGGTGAGATTACTGTAGATTGGGAATCACTACGGAAAACATGGAATATTCGTTTAAAATAATTGCAATCGTATGAAAGTTATGGTTCCTTTGTAGGTGGCGAGATGACAATTCGGCTGCCCTTTCCCTTCGAGCGCCTGAGGGCATTCTACATCTGAAGCTGGAACGTGTTCGAGAGAAATGGATGGTTGGAGAAGGGGCCCGGTGAGCATTATTACTAATGGAAGCATAGAATACATTGTAGAGCATGCTATGGCTGTTCTGATACCCTAGTGTTTGGTAAACCTAACGAAGCAAAATGCTGAAAAGTGCTGAAGTGACTATGGTCTGATTGCACTGTCAAGGCACTTGCCCTTGTTATGTTTCACAAGCCATATATATGCCAGACCAACCCTGACTGTTCGATTAACCGCGGTCTCCTATAACCCTCTCTTGCTTCTGCAGATTCTCCTCGATAGCCTCGGCCATCTCCTTCTACCGTAAGAGTCCCCTCCCCATTCGAGGGGCCACCCATATTCGACTTGCCAACTGCCTCTCCATTCCCCCTCAACTCACCGATTCGCTGTAATTACACGCTCTCCTTATCGCCTTTGCTAAGTCCCTAACTTAATTTATCCGAGCTTGTTCTCCACTATACATTCGCACGTTTGTATTAGCCTATTCTCATTCAGTATTCCTTCGTAGGTTCTAAATGCCATTGTTGTAATAATTCCCTACGGGATATCGATCGCTTTCTCATCAATCGCTTACAGTATCCCATCGCTAATCTCGCTTACTACCGTATCCTAACAAATCCCGCTTCTGGTGCTAATGACATTACTGCGCTTTCTACGCTTTTCCTTTTTGAAATGTCTTGCCGTTCCCGTTGATCTTTGATCTTTGAATCTTTTTCCGCAATGAAGATTGAATTGCATGGATGTGTACTTTGATGTAACTGTTAGAACAGGGACGAATATCGAACCGTGAAGAGATAGACAGAGGGTAGAGGGGTAAGAGAGATAAGGGATGAGGAGAGGGGAGGAAGGGGGATGGGGTGAGATGGAAGGGAGAGATAGAGGGCAGTCTTGAGTCTGTCTAGTTCACTGTCGATGCTCCATTGAAGATGGACACGCAGAAGGTTCGTTTTATTTGATGGGATGAGTTTAATGTTTTCATGGTTAACTAAGCTGTTGCTTCTCGAAAAGAGCCGAATTGGTAACCCTAATGCTCTTCAATATGGACAGTTGCTATCTTCTGATTGACAGTTTCCCTTCGGGTCTCGGTTGACTAGTACTAATATGATAGTTGCATACGCGCTGAGTCTCTTCCTTCCTCTAGTACAATTCAATCCCCATCCCTCATGCTCCCTTATTTCTCTGCCCAAGGTATTATTGTGCTTAGCCTCAGGGGAGGAGGAGGTGACAGTGAGAGGAGTAATGGAATTCCTTCCGTATTACGGTATGCTACAGTATCCCAGATGGATGTTGCGTGTGTCGTCTTGTCCCCTCGTTGCGTCTCGCGTCTTCCCGATCTACTGAAACAGGCAGCCTCTCGATACACGCGACTCTACGTATCTCTGCATCCCGAGTTGCCCCTTCAAGTGAGGATATAAAGGGGGAATAAGGGGAGAAGCACTATGACAGGCTACGATGGACTCTGTGTACATTGGAGCGAGTGAACACACTCCGCAACTCGATGTGCGGGTGCTCCTCAAGGTATACTCTCAACTTGAGTCATTACATGCTAACTTATTCATTGGAAAGCTAAATAATGTATTTGGTTGAGGACGTTCCTCCCCGTGGAGTGGTTCCCCTTCGAAGCGAAGACGAGTCCCTTCCTCCCTTTCCCTCCCTTCATAAGCCGCACAAGGTATTATCTTTCACTCTGCTTCTATTCTCATTCTTATTCACAGAGAGTCTGCCTGGGAGGAACCTTCGATCGACTTCACAATGGACATAAAGTAAGGTTCGATTCAGTAGGATACTGTATGTGGAAGATTGTACGAGAATTACGGTGGTTGTCAAGAACGTGGATTACTGTATTCATTAAGATGTTACTCAGTCGAGCTGCGTTGATCGCAAGTGAAGCTGTGGTGTGTGGAGTGACTGATGGACCCATGGTTACTAGTGAGTTGTGGGGGGATTGAGGAGGGATCATGTTCCCCATTGTGTTGTGCTAAAAGCTAGGTATATAAAAGGGGTGGGGGAGGGAAATGTACTTATATTGATATGAGCGAAAGGCAGTGTAATGTAAAGCAGGTCCGAAAATGTATGTTATAACTAGGGCAAGTAGGAAACTTCAGAGAAAACCCTGTGGGAACTCATCGAGCACATTGCCGTACGAACTAAGGCCGTCGAGGAATTCGTCTCCGATATATCCAATGTGAGTAGCCGGAGCCGGACTGGGAAAGGGAACCGGAAATTAATAGGGATACTGTACCGTATTCGTATCAGGTAGCCTGTGAGGTGTACCCCATCAAGGATCCCTTCGGTCCGTCGATTACAATGACTGATCTTGATGCCATCGTAGTGAGTCAGGAGACTCTCAAGTCAGTTTGCGATTCCGAAATATTTATAAGGATGCTTGATTTTCATGTAAAGATGAGCTTTTGAGGGGTGGAAATGCAGTGAACGACAAGAGGAAGGAACTGGGAATGAGGTCGCTGGTTGTAGAGAAGATCGATCTGATTGGAGGGGAGGATACGGTATTGAATGAGACCAAGCTGTCGTCGTCTTCGAGGAGAAAGACTCTGTTGGGAACACTGCTTCGACCTGTTAATCCGAATCCGACGTGAGTATTGGATTACGGTAGAGAATTCCCTTCGAGAGTCAATGGGGTTACTGTAGATTCGAACACTACGCAATCGGACTGACCGGAGGAATCGCTTCGGGAAAGACGAAAGTGGCTGAGGATCTGAGAGGAATGGGATATACGGTAGGTTACTGTAGATGTGTTAGGGGATTACGGTAGGTGGCACGATTAGTGAGACTGTTCTATTGAGGACGTGAAATATTCATGATTCAGTAATATCAATAATTTAGCAATCGCAAAGTAAAAGTTATGATGTTCAGGTCCTGGACTGCGACAAGATTGCCCACAAGACGTATGCGAAGGGATCCCCTTTGGTGACGAAGATTGACAGGGCTTTTCCGGGAGTTGTGAGGGACGGAGAAGTGGACAGAAAGGCACTCGGAGCGATCATCTTCAACAATGCAGTAAGCGGGCCTTTGAAAAGGTTACAGTATTGACGAATCTCACTGTAGATGTAAGAGTGTGTGGCTACAGTAAGCTTGCAGGATAAAAGACACGAATTGAATAACCTTGTATGGCCCGCAGTGCTTGAGGCGGTGAAGGAAGAAATGGATAAGGTGAATATACGGTAGTGTTTGTGGGTTACAGTATATACAGTTAGACCTCCATGGTGTTATTTGTAATATCTCGATTTGTGTGGACCGATAGTCGAATAATGTCTAAGCAGTTTCCGTTTAGCTCCCTAAACACTCCGTTGTATTCATCGAAGCGGCTGCTTTGATTGAAGCAAAGTGGCACGAGTCGTTGCACGAGACTTGGACTGTTTTCTGTGGAAGGGAAGAGGAGTTGGAGAGGGTCAAGAGGAGGGATTCACTCGATACCCAGCAGGTACTGTAGCTCAACCATGATGACAGGCATACGGTAGTTGATACCGTACCCTCTTCCCTCAGGCCGAAGCACGTATCAACTCTCAAATCACCAACGACGCGCGAATCGCAGTGTCCCACGTCGCCATCTTCTCTCAATGGGATCGGAGTGTAACTCAAGAACAAGTGAAGAAGGCAGTGCAACTCCTTCGCGAAAGATTCAATCTCTAGAATCCGTTTTAGATCGTTAATCTCTTTTTAGCTGGTACTAATATTTCTTATTTATACGATGACTTACTGCATGGTGCATGTACTGTGATGACCAATAGAATGAGTATCAATCTTTCTCGTAGAGAAACGTTCACCCGGAATGTTATATGATGTGCCTTATACTTATACAATATATAAAGATTAGCAAGGAACAATCTGGGTGACAACAATCATGTGCTGGTCTCTTCCCTGGGGGGAGTTGCCTCGTGTTCTATTTCTTCCCTCGGGGGAGTGGCCGCAGCCTCGTTCACTTCCTCAGATACAGTACCCTCTTCCTCTTCCCTCGCAACCTCCTCTCCCTTCTTCCCTCCACTTTCCACAAACTTCTCCCACTTTTCGATTCGTTTTCTCGCTTCTTCCTCCGTTTCTTGCACCTAAAAGTGAAGGTCATATCAATCTAAGAAAAAAATAAGATGTAAAAATATTCAATTAACTGTAGCGTACACAGAAAAAATTAGCTACCGTAGTCCTTACTAACCTTATACTTAGTCTTTCCATCCCACAACTGAGCTGACAGAATCCTTCCTCTCACCGGTCGACCATTTAACATTTTGACCGCTTCATCTGACTCAGTTGTTTTCTCGAAGGTTACTGTAGCCACTCCTTCGGGGTTACTCTGAACGGGAATACGGTTGCTAGCGTTTCGGTTATGTTGGATATCCTGTCAGAAGGGTATTCTAACTATTCAATATTTAATACTATGCTAACATCATCTGGATCATAAAGTTGTTATAAAAGGGAAGATTGGAACGAGTGACTAACATCATACACGACAACCTTCTTGACCACTCCGAACTTGCTGCAACTCTTGTCCAATTCCTCCTTTAGTGCAAATAGCCGAGACGCGTCTTCCTGCATTAATTCGTGCATACAGCGTACAGCGGGCGGTACTGTATCTTAGTATCAGTAAACGAGTAATCGTGCTTACATTGAGTTCTTCGATGGTGAACAGCTGTTTGATGACTACGGTACAATCGGAAATCGGTCGATAATTCCGCGGCTTCTCGGGTTTCCACTCGAAATGTCTGCAACGTATTAGTTCCACTAGATATTATTCCCTCGTCTTACTATGTATCCCTTACTATCACCTCGTCTACTCATATATCACCTCGTCCCCTACCTATACCCTCTCCGTTCCCCATCCAACCTGTTCTGTTGTTCCATAAACCGTTTCTTCTGTGCATTAGTCAACCGTCTCCTCTTCTTCTTCGGATCGTATTCTCCCTTCAGTTCGAAATGCGCTCGTTCCACGCTTATCTTCTTGCCACGAATATCCATTCTGAGAGAATGTTACGGTAATCGGATTACTGTAAGCAGATAGTATTATACGAAGTGCTCACTCATCGAGAATGCTCAAGGCTAGTTCAACCGATTCCTTCTTAGCGTAGCAACATCTTCCGTCACCCTGTAATCAACTATACATTATCTAAAGGATGATAAAGATAAGGCAAAACCTTTAAAAAAGCTCCGTACCTTAGGATTGCCGTCGTCATCTAGATACAGCTTGCACTTGGGTTTGTTCGTCCTGGCGTCATCTTGGATAACTCCGCACTTTGACATTATTTCCTGAGCATACAGTTATTTCAAGTATACAAGGCTAAGCGAGAGGTGGAACTCACAACAAACTCCTTCATCGTGATATCGGTAGGCATGTTGGAGACGTAGACTGCATTCACTTTCTCGTCCATGTCTACCCAACCTAAATCATCCTCAGTATACAGTATTCCTTGCTCTTAAACACAGTATAAAAGAATTCCATGGGCAACCTCCGCCCACCACGGGATCTTATTGTTAGTTAGTAAATTAATTAGAAAAATGTTATAAGAGTAACTTTCAACAATAAACATTGCATTGCCGATTTTGGATTTTCACTTAGGCAATATTTCGACCCTAACAATTCATCACCCCACTACAGTATCCCTCCCCGCTATCCTACAGTATCCCTTACCAGCCGGTCTAGGCATCTTCTTGTCCTTCTTCTCTTCCTCCTTCCGCTTCTTCTCCTCCTCTGCTTCCTTCTTCTTCTTTTCTTCTTCTTCGTCTTTCTCCTTCTTCATAGCATCGTAGTCATACTGCACTCCATAGTTCAGATTGTACTGTGCAAGGAAGTCTTCATCGATCTCATCTCCCTTCTTCTGCAATTGATAGATAAGCATCCCGTCCATCTCTAGTTAGCGAATACTCTGGCGAGGCAAAACAAGAGGAGATGAATCACGGTTTCAGTTGAGTATAAGAGAGCCGAGTGAAACTGCCATGCTTATCACTGTAAACGAGTATTGACCTGTGCAGCCTCGGCAGCTATTTGTTCTTGCCATAGTTGAAGGTA
The DNA here is from genome assembly GCA_900490955.1 of Micoletzkya japonica. Classification (NCBI taxonomy): domain Eukaryota; kingdom Metazoa; phylum Nematoda; class Chromadorea; order Rhabditida; family Diplogasteridae; genus Micoletzkya; species Micoletzkya japonica. The sequence continues at coordinate 573,484 of LS849127.1, forward strand.
GAAGTCCTTTTCGTCGTCAGGTACAGCTTGCCATCCCCCCGTCTCATCATACGTTACGAACATGTCGTTGTCTTCGTATCGATACGTCCATTTCCCGTTGATCCACCGTTGTTTGCCTGTTATCAGCATTTTATACTATAAAACGTAGCCCAGTACTTACCAGTCATATCCTCTGACCCTCCCACAGCCACTGAAGGGGTACTGTCGGTAGTGGTAGCCGTCTGTCCAGAAGCCACAGTCGCAGCCTTCGGTTCCTCTTCCGTTTCATCAGCATCTGGCTTGAATTCCCTTTCGACTGCGTCACTGGTAGACATGGTTTAGCTGCAAAAGAACAATAAGAAATGCACTCAACAAAGATAAGCAACATTTTGAACGTGAAAACGAAGCACTGCGAAAATGCGCTGCAAAATCTCTCCCATATCCGGAGTTTAGTAGCCGCTAAATGCAGTAGTGCGCAGTCTGGGGAATATTTGGATTACGGTAGCCAATGGTAATCTCCGTTTGCCGGTGGTTCTCGCATTGGCCGACTACTGGTTGATCTATCGAGTTGATAGGGCGAATCGAATGTGGCATGAACGACAAGTCACTGATTCCTGTTCTCATGTGCCACACGGTTCATTAAAGTACCGAGTATTGTAAGAGTGTGGCTGAGTGGTGGGTAGATGGTAGGTATACGAAGAAGTAAGTGATTGGGTATGTGACGTGTTCCCATCGTCCGTCCACTATCACATCTCTACTCTATTCTCTGCTTTTTGTCTCCTCCAAGTCATTGACTCTTCTTCTTTTCTCTCAGTTCCGCCTCCTAGTTCCAGTAGAAATCGGGTCAGCCTCTACCATCGTTCCTTACCACTCCTTTTCTCTTTCGCTTCTCCTCTACTCGAGTTCGTTTTGTTCGTGTAGACACGAAAAGCAGCAATCTAGATTATGAGTGTGAGAGTGAAGAGACAAGGTTAGAAGGTCATATCATTGTGTCAGTAAGTTCTGCTCGTCTCACTCCTCACTAGTACTCACTCATTCATTACCCCCTTGCATCATTCATCGCGTGTACTTTGCATAACAGTTGTTCATACACTTCTCATTTAAGGGGTAATCTCCGACATGCAACTCATCCTTCTTCTTGCACTGCGTAAGCCTACTTTCCTGTACATTTGACAAACTGTTATTTTAGCCGTTGCTGTCTTTGGAGCATGCACAATTAGGAATGGAAACGGAGTTATCGCGCGAATAAAGGTATCGGAAGTTGATTTGCGCATGTGGTTATACTGCCGAGTGTTCACAGGTAAAAGGATCGAGTCTCGACATCGATCTCATCAACAGCAAAGCCAAGACAAACGAATGGACTGCCATCGCTTTCGGTCCCGATATGGTATCGTTGATAACACGCAACTTGAGTGCAGATAGCGTTTCAGTCGGATCTGGAAGTATACGTCTTCGAAGTAACGGGGGATCAAGTCAAGGCACAGTCTGGATTCACTGAGGGGTATGTATCTGACACTGCATAATCATCTGACCAGTTCTGTCACACGATCGTTCGTCTTGAACTCGCCTTCCAATCAACTTTTCAGCTACGAGAGTCCCCAACTGGACGGAGTGGGTTCGATCCGCACGACAGACTCTTCGTTCGACAATGGATCCCTCCACGTCCGCTTCACCCGTCCCTCGTCCTCCTTCGGTCCTCGCAGTCACTCTCTTGACTCGTGTGTCGTCGTCTCGGTTAGTCCTTCCCCTTCTCGATTCAACTAACCAAGTCTTGCAGTTGGGAGTGGGAGCGATAGAGGACGGCGCTGTCGGATTCCACTATGAACGACCTCATCAGAAGAGAATCTGCTTCAGTGACTGTCACTAGTCCGACAGTCTAGTCTCATCCATTCCATAGTCACTTTCACCAAAACGGGCATATGAAACCATTGAGTGTATTATGAGTCACATTACGCTGCTTGAACATATAGAGATAAAGCATTCTATCTAGCTTTTCTCTAAAGTCGATGAATGATGCAGATAACTTATCTCAAATGGGATCAACCACAGGATTGCTGCTTTCTCTCTGTTCATAGAGGTCATTCATTTCTTTTGCGAGATTAGGACATGAGTAAAAGTGGAAGGGCACAAATAAATCTACTTTCACTCTGCACACTTCCGTGTAGGTGATACCAACATTCTCCGAGAAACGAGCAAGTGTAATACATATTCCAACATCTTTCACCGAGAAACTTTAATTCTGACATCTACAGAAAGGTGTGGTACCCGAAAATGGGAGTATTGCATACGAATAGCAACAACAACGTATATAGCATGAAATCTTCTAAAAGAACATTCAAATAAGCTACCATTCCAGAACGCTTTTAGCCTTTGTGGAGAGAGATCCGTCGGGAAGCAGACGAGGCGAAGATTCGGAGTAGAATTGACTGTACCATCGACGGTGCTTACCTTGAGACACAATGTAAACTTCTTTCCATCATCTCTTATCATTCACCTATCGGCCCGTCGTTCTTCACCAGTAGAGGATTCTTTACGTATCTCTTGTTTGACCACACGAAAACATCACGTTCGAACTGAAATCTTATAATACTTGCAAAATGCTAACATCTACGCGCACCTGATTTGCTTCGGCTAGAAGGAATAGCTTTGCGAACCATCGTGGCAGATTTGAATACATTACGAATCTGAGAGCATGTTTCTTTCTTCATTCGCAGAAATGCGTTTATACCTGGCTCGCTGAAACAATGGCTCCTCCGGGGTTACATGATGAAACACTATTCCCTTGCCGATAAAACCGAAGTCGAAATGCATTTGTACAATTCCAGGTCCCACCTGACAATAAGCACTTTGCGTACTGTATCAGTAACAGTAGATCACCTGAACTGCATCCAGCTTACTCGAAGATAGCGGAATGTCATATCCCCACAGTCGAAGCAACTTATTGAAAGAAATAAATATTTCATGTTGTTTCTTGAGGAACGATGGCCAAGCATTTATTCCAATATTCGGTACACTAGAGGAATAGAAAACTACCTGTTCAAGATGCATGGTGCTCATGTGTTTATTAGACTGAGAAGATGTCCAATTTCCACTCCAGAGATGTTGGAATATAGGTTTGCGCTCAGCCAGGTCGATGCGAATTATGTCATTTCCTATGCGAACCATTAATCATGGTAAATCATGACTATCATTACCAGCAGGAGCGCCCGAATGATGAAGATAACCAAGATGAGCGATATCTGCTCCATTCTCGGGTATTTCCTGTACGTGACATGCAATCTCGTGCTCGGTTCGACCCTGCAAACATAAATACGTCTAACCTGATCTAGCCAAACAGTAAATACCTTGAATGTCCATTCATTGTTCATGACTTCATCGATCTCGGGTATTTCCCAATCTGGAGCATTCCCGTCGGCATCGAACCTGCAATGAGAAATATACCATTTTGAAAATTGAAGCATAAGGTGGATGGGAGTTTCTTACCACACATAGATATGCCGGTTCCTTTCCGTCACAGGCCACACCGCAACCTGTGACATTCTTTACATGAAAGAGATGGGCATTAACTAACCCTAGCTTGGTCTGGAATCGTTCCATTATCGTACGGTATTCGGGTGCACTTTCCCGTTTCTCCAGAGAAAACCCATCCGTGAAAAGGACATTGCACGCAATTGTCGTCCACAACCTATATAGAATGCATTAGAGATATTCAAATAAAATTAAGCAAGTATAACCATCTTTCTATCTATTAGAGAAATAAAGCGCTAAAAAGGTAAGCGTATACTTGCCCGACATGCACACGTCGCGCTGACCACTACTAGCCATGTTTTTCTCCATAACTAACCCGTCCTCCAACGTTGAAGTTCGCTCCTAGATGTGGACAATACGAGTCAATGAGATGAACTGATCCCGATTCCGCTCGGACCAAACTCAACCGTTCACCTGGACCACTCACATACAAGCAAGACTACAGTTAGAACATACCAAAGATAACGACAGGCTTGATGGTCTTGGGTTTGATGTCGCCTGATTCGGCTATGCAGTACCACCCATTCGGAAAGACCGGGGGAAGATCACCTGACGAAGAATTTGGATTATGAAGGAAAACAATTAAAATAAATAAGAACTTTATAAAAAAATGCATATAATGCAAACAAGTTTTCTTGTCAATTTTAGTCAGCTAGTCAGTCCGAAGTGAATTTAGTCAATAAAAAAGACATTAGCTCACCCTTGATCCGTAATCGTGCGATTCGCTCAAGCTGCCGATCTCGATACTTGCCTGCCAACTACAGAACACGAAAAGTTCGCTACTGCAAAACTCGTTCGCACCTCTGGAGTACCGAAGTAGTATCCGATTTCGCCGAGTCTCTTGATTCTATTGAGAGGACGAGTGAACAATAGGTATATGGGGTAGATGAGAAGGAGACCACAAGCAACGGCGTACAGGAATATCGTCATCTTGAAGTGAACGGTCTTATCACTTGAAGAGAGAAAGATATGAGGAATACCGTAAGGTGAATGGCAGCTAATGACTGCAATAGGAAGATGGCCGTGTGCTCCATCCTCTGAAATGCAATAGATCAGACAGCTGAGAAGAGCGAACGAGGGACACGGACACAGTCGATGGTACCCAATGACAGACTGTAGCACGAAGACTGTCGACTCCGTATCGGACAGCACAACTTCTCACACAACGCTATAGTACCATTACGCCGTTTTAGGAATATCTCAAGACTCTAGGACGTGGAACTGCAGCATGAAAGAAGGCACTTGCTGCCAGCAGGAGGGTGGTGCTATTCGTGCTATTCCAGCGGCATACGACTAGTGGCTAATAGTCTGCTACAAGCAAGCTGCAGAGTGAAAAGGTGTGATGATGACCCTTACTGAGGCAAGCCTCCTCGGGGAGGGAATCGACTAAACGGGCTATCGCACGTAAGGATCAGCGAAAGTCGATGGATCGACCGAGAGGGAGAAGGTTCATGCACTATCGCCTCTCTTCCTTAGCTTGTCCCGACCTGTTCTTCCTTCTTTTTTCCTTCTCAAATCCTTCTTCATCCTTCGTACTGTTCGAGAATAAACGATATGATTATGTGTCGCTGACCGTGTGTCTATCTCATTCGCGAGTACTCATATGAGGGAGAGAGGAGGGACGAGAGAGTATGCACATAGTGAGAGGGACAAGACGGCCAAGGTCAGGCACTGATACACAACAGTGATCGGAGAGACGGGCTGAGAATGGAATGTAGGTAGAGGGAGGGGAGAGAGTGGAGGGAGGGAGAGGGGGGAGAGGGAGAGGGTGAGGGAGAGACGAGAGGAGGGTTGAGAGGGAGAGACACGGCCAGGGCAGCAGACATGTTCCGTTGTGAGCGCGCAATTCCGCCCTCTTTCTCTCTGTGTCTGTTTCTTGTGTCGTGTAGTCGCGAGTCGCATTCACTGCACATAACTCTTCTTCTTCTTCTTCTTTTCCTCTTTTATCGCCTTCTTTCGCCTTTGTCGCTTCATTCATCATCGAGTAGTTGAGACGCGTGCGAAGTAGGAAATTACACAGTGTGAGGGAGTAGTAAAGTGTTAGTCGCTCACTCATCTCCAAGACTCGTAGTCGTGTATCTCTATTGAGAGACAAGCTGGCCACACCACGGGTCACTCTCCTTTGCTCTAGTCACTCCCGTCCTTTCGCATTCGTTCTCCTGTGTTCCCCTGACTTCGTCTCTTCTTACAGGAATGCAATGCACACAACTGCTGGAGACAGACCGTCGCAGCCTGTGAGTTATGCACTTTTCATTTCTCATACTTTGCGCTTTATATTTCTTTTTTTAAATATCGCGTCTTGTTATGAAACAAGAGAGAGGCGCTTAATGCAGAGAGAATGCTTTTAACTATCTGACACGAACTTGTAATCACAAAGATAGGTGGTTGTTTGGCCTCGTCTTATCTTCATTACAACCGCATTTTAATACCCGCGATAAGTATTCATGTTCAACCCGTGGCACTTTATTGACTAGGGTCTATAATGTCCCGCCCGATTTTCTCAAGCCTTATCTCCTTGAGAATAGATAACGGCGATGAAGATTGATAGCCCCCTTGCCTCGGGGAACAAAGACACCTTAGAAAGAGTTGGATAGCTGACAGTGCTTTCGCCGTCTTTTCATCGCTATCCATACAAATTCTCGTAGCATGCGTCACTCCGTTGATTCATGTAGCATTCCCCCTTTCCTTTTCCCTTTTGACGTAATCAAGAGCCGAAAATGACATAGTTGAAATTGATGATGATAGAGTTGCCTGAACTCTTACGCCCACTTAAACAGTAGGAAATGGAATGATATATCTCGAGTGGAGGGGAAGTAACATTCTTGTCACATGATAACCACCATTCAACGACCATCACTGTGTCTCGTAGAGATATATGAAAGGCTCTCGTGCACGCCTTCCCTCCATATCTCTACCTCGATCAATCGATGCACCTCGAGAGAAAAGAGTGAGAGAGAGGGAGGGAGGCACGCCTCGAGGAATGTAGGGAATGCTTAGAGCAGAGATGAAGAGAGGAAAGAGACAGCCGGGAGGCCCGTGTCTCCACCTGGTCAAGGCACTGGCTACAGCTATCATAGCTATTACGATTGACTTAGGATGAAGAAGGGGCAGGAAGAGGGACAAGATGAGTAGTGAATTGCAGCGGGTTCGCATCGGCCACCACAAGGATGCACTCGAACAGATAAGGGATCAACTCGACCAATCGAGGAAGACGGTTAGTTCCTCTTCAACCTGTAGGCTATTCATATGAAGGCGCCTGACAAACACACTACGTTTGCACAATATTGTTGCATGTGTGTAGATAAACATAGATTACTCAATGTTTTTGACATTATGACTATAATAATAGATGCGCATTTTAGACATGATATTCAGGCCCCGCAGCAAGTGGAACAGCCGCCTGTGAGTACTCCCATACAGGACAATAAACTGTCCTTGGAGACACTCATGGCCTATGGCGTTGACGAGGTTCGTACAGAATGTGAAATACTCTTTTCACCACGGCCCTTCAGGATCTTGCCCGAAAAGCCCTTCATCAGTTCAAATCGGTGACGCAAGCTGCGACATGGCTAAGAGAGAATCAGCTTCGGGTAAATAGTACGGGGTGGCAGCCGAAGAACATTTCTTGTAGGAGGAGATCGGTCGAAGTTCGGAGTTTCCCATCGCATCGAACACTTCGCTTGACTCCGGTTATCAGACCCCTTCCACTTCGCTTGGTGAGAAAATCAGACCTGTTAAATATCGTAATCAGCTAATTGCAAATATGCAAGTACCTTAATAAGTCTACGAAACAGACGGCAACACTATTTATGAGAATGAGCTTTCAGCCCGGTCTCGAACGACGCTTCCGTCGACGTCTCCTCGTGCGCCTATCTCAGCGCAATCATCGCACCGCGATGTCTACTACCGAGAAGTGAACGAGCCCTCGACGGTCAACTACCCCGGCTACTCCATGTACAACCACTCGCGAGTCACCGACGACAGTCCCGTGCTGCGCAATGAGTCACCCGCCACCTCTGCTTACAACAGTCAACAGAACAACGTAGGTCAACTTTCCAGGAAGAGCTCGAGGAATGTTGTAGATGTTGTCACAGCATCACCAACAGTCGCCTGCCTATCGATGTCCTTCTCCTGGTTCGAGCTCACCCAGACAAGTGCCAACTCCCGTTGCGCAAACTGATCTCAAACGATCACACGTTCGCTTGAAAATGCAAGTAATCTTGTATCCTAGTTATTGTAACTCAGAAGCTCAGGTCATCTCCACGAACTGATACATCCTCAGCGAATTCACATCCGCAAATGTCCATGGTGTCCATACAGAAGATGAACGAACGGTATTTTTTCTTGAAACGACATGAATTTAACCAACGATACTGCAGAAATTCGGCGAACTCATCAGTGCGCTCTTCACCACGTGAAGAGTTTCGTGACAGTAGTGAGGTAATTAATTGATCCAAGAATAAGAACATCTTTCTTATGCAGAATGGAATACCAGTCAGCAAAGCACAGCTTCCCGCAGGCAGTCAGAAGATCAGCATCAATGTTAACCATGTTAGTGATATGTAATTAGAGCACAAGTAGTAACGAAACATCATTTAGACAAATGGCTGTCGAAATCTTCACGCAAGAATATCGAGCGCTGAAGATAACTACTTGAATGGTGAGTCAGCTAACTTCATCCATTCCACTACTATAAATTCCATTAAAGGTAATCCTTCCGTTGCTTCCATGCATCCCATCATTGGAAACGGAGATCACACGGTGCTCAATAACATATCGTATTTGGACAAGGTACGCCGTATAAACCTCTCAATCCTAGTAGCCGTTCTTGAGATGATAATGCAACCGAGCACAGCTGCGGAGGTAAACACCGACCGGTACATTGCCCGAATGCTTCCCTCCACTTCCGCCCCATCGACTTCTTCTCACCATTCCATCACCTATCTTCCCTCCAAGTACATGGATGTCCAAGCCCCCTACAGCCAGCCGTATGGTTCCTCGACCCAAGTGATGATCGGAGGAGGGCAACCCCGTATGATGGGAGGAGCACACGTCTATCCCTCTTCGAGCATGCCAACGGCAGCTCTTCCTCACATTCCGACTGCGAGCAATGGATCGTCTGCCTCTCATTCTTCTCACGTCGCTGCTCTTCCCACTCCAGCAAGGAACGATGAGCAGAGAAAGCCGCGACTGACCCAGACTCGATCGAGGGACGGAGTCGTTCGCAGTCTGTCACCACTCCCTCAAGTAGTACGCGTCAAATTGCGGGTGAGAAGACATTCAATTCAATCCCCGAACAACTAAAATACTCCACTTCAGGAGGGGAAATACGAGAAAGGAATCGAGCCGTGCCAACCACGAATCTTCCGATTCTTCATGGAACAGCATCTCGAGAGGCTAATGGAACAACAACGTGGAAGAGAGAAGAGAGCAGAACAGGCAAGGATATCGAATATATCATGTATGATATCAATATTTAGATGAGGAAGGATATGGACGAAGTTCACTTGGAAGGAGCTGTCAAAGAGCAACTTCTAGACTATCTCATGCAGAAAGAGAGCAAGTACATGCGACTGAAGCGCCAGAAGTTAGATAAGGTACGGTATCTGAACCCGTGATTGGAATAATATCTTGCCTTTCAGGACATGTTCGAGCATATTCGACATATCGGTGTCGGTGCCTTCGGTAGAGTATCGCTCGTGCGAAAGGTAATGAGAGCCTACTCATACAATTGTACTGACTGTACATATTCAGATCGATACTGGACATGCGTATGCGATGAAACGCCTCTTGAAGAAGGATGTCATCAGTAAAAACCAGGTATGCAGTGAGTGAGACTTCGAAGCAACGTCAACTCATTCAGACGGCGCATGTGCGAGCGGAAAGAGATATACTAGCAGAAGCGGACTCTGAATGGATCGTTCGACTCTACTTCTCCTTCCAAGATGAGAGGTAGGAGAGATACACTCATATGAATGTAACACCATGATTAGATGCCTCTACTTCATCATGGAATACGTGCCTGGTGGAGACATGATGGAATTGCTGATCAAGAAAGGATGGTTCGAAGAGGAAATGGCTCGATTCTACATTGCCGAACTAACGTGTGCCATAGAGTACGTGCACAGCATGGGTTTCATTCACAGGTAAGATAATAAGGGAAAACGAAATCAAAAGTTCAATCAGGGATATCAAGCCCGACAACATTCTCATCGATCACAAGGGTCATCTCAAGCTCACTGACTTCGGACTATGTACAGGATTGCGTTGGACGCACGACAAGAAGTATCGCTCCTTCAGATCCTTCTCTACAAAAGAGCTCTCAGATACTACGGGCCAGAAAACGATGAGCAGCCCGGAGAGCACTACCGACAAGATTCCTTTACGATTCCCAAGGATGCGAAGATCCTTGAAGCACGACAGAGGCGGAAGAGAGACCAAGCTCATTCTCTTGTAGGAACGACGAGTTACATGGCACCCGAAGTCGTCTTGACAACTGGTTGGTCATACACAATGTACTGTAGTAAACATTGTCTTGATAGGACATACACAACTTTGCGACTGGTGGTCAGTTGGCGTTATCCTGTATGAGATGGTCTACGGAAGAGCTCCCTTCACTTCGGAATGCGACGATGAAGAGATCAAGCTGAAGATTGTCAACTTCCGAAGTGAACTCAGACTCTATCAACGGGTCCCCGTTCCTGGAGGTAGGCAAGACATTCGAACACTTCAGAGATTCATCTCCAGGTTACAATACACTATCCGATCAGTGCATCTCAATGATCAAGGATCTGGTTCGTGATGAATCCGATAGACTTGGAAGAATAAACGGGGCAGCTGATGTGAAGAGACATGCTTGGCTCAAGGTAAGCGAAAGCGTATGACCATGCATAAATGTCTTCAAAGGACATCAACTTCGCGACGCTTCGAGAGTCGGAAGCGGCATGGAAGCCAACCATAACCCATCGAGAAGACACTTCCAACTTCGAGCCGCTTGAACTCGCCGATTTCAACTTCGACTCCATGAGAGTTCCAGCCAACAATCCTGCCTTCTGCGAGTTCACATTCCGCCATTTCTTTGAGATCGAGCCAGATGGTACGTGCAGTGGTTAATGTGTTTATCTGTTGTTTTATTATATTTGTCATGTCAGTCTTCAGTTCTCGATAAGTCGTCGATTGTTCAGGTAGTCTGTCCCTCCGTCGTCGCCACACAGCCCTTCCCCGTCATCCGAACTCTCGTCCTCCCATTCCCTTCGAAGTGACTGCCTCCTCTTCTTCTTCAGTCCCTCCTCCTCTTCCTTCTTCTAAACCCCCTTCTTTCCATCATGCCCCTCCTCCTCCTTACTTCTCCCATCACAATATCCTTCCCAATACTCGTGAGGCGAGTGACGAGTCCATAGATATTTAGGTCATATTTGCAATCTTCTTATGCTATACTATTACGATTCGTGCGTAACATATAGTTGCTTCATTAGTTGTGAGGTAGGTAGGATACTGTACGGGTAACGAATATCATGTATATTTTGTCGTTACGACTTGCTCCATGTTCTCTCTGTGATATTTTATTGTTTGCCTACGCAGATTAGATTGTAACTATTCGTCATTCATTCACTGACGGGCTTCATCTTCAAATTGTTTCCGTATTCACGGCTAATAAAATAACAACAATTAAATATAATAATTACATAACAATCAACGGTAATAACGTGGAACCGAATACACAAAATGTTAAAAGGCGCGCAAAAAGCGCACCTCACGAGATCATACGGTACAATAATATCCTAGAACCATAGCGGAAATACCCTAGAATTTAGCAGCTCGGGAAAAGGTCTTGACTCGCTGTTGTAGCGTTTTGACGACTTTTTCGAATTTTTCGAGCTTCTGAATTGCTTGTTTTAGAATGAAAAAGTAGATTCACTGATCATTGCAATCCCACCCACTCCACTCACCGTCTTCATCTCCTCATTATTTGCAGTAGTCTTCCTTGCCAACATCATCGTTTCCTCTGCGACGATATGGGGAAGAAGGAGGCGGCACTCAGCCTACATACATAACTTCATCATTTTTAGCTAAAAGCGTAAGGTGCATATCTATGCCAGACTGTAGGGTAACGCATAGCGATCAAGAACGAACCGATATGATAGAATCAGCGGCCTGTTGGTAGAATTCGATGAGCGTATCGAGTGCCAAGGAGACTGAATCGTAGTCGAGGAGAATACGCACGTAGCCCCCCACATCGTTCTTCTATATAAGTTCGTGGATTACAAGTTTCTGTACGATCAAGTTCTCCCCAGTACAAACAATATATACTGTACGCATTTGACTAACCGAGTACTTCCTGTGCAGCCAATTGGGGATAGGCAGAGTATTGGACAGGAAGGCAGCGGCGACAGCCTGAAGGGGATACTGTACACTAAGAGTGGATTACGGTATTCTCTGACCCTCAAGGGACGGGCGTCCTTCGGCCATCTCTTTCTCGCTTCCTTCACGAGACCACGCACGATCGACCAGTGCTCGCTACAAATACGATAATTAACATTTTTATTCAATACATAATTCTAGATAACTCTTCACTTGCAACACAGCCCGCCCAACTCACATCTTCTCCTTCTTGTGCAGGAATCGTCTATTGGATGCTATCCATTCAGGAGCGACTCCGATGGCCTCAGAATCGATCTAAAGAAACTACCGTTCTTTGCTCTCTGCACAGAATATGCATCGTCTTATCAAGTGACGCTATGAAACGCATCGGCTTACAATAATAGCAGCAGATGCGGCCGAATTGACGATAGGAGAGGGATCCTCATCGAGGTGTCTACAATACGAACAACTTAACAATCAAAGTATCTACACAACTAACAAGGAGTTTAACAATAACAAGCTCACTTGCACAGTTCGAGTCCCACATTGAAGAGTCGCACAGTCGCCAGTTTCCTGATCAATTCCTTCGGATCCTCGGGTGGAATCGAGTCTGCATAAGAATAAATGTTGGAGAGATTCCCATCTGCCAACTGACCAGTACACGTTTCGAGAAGCGCACACCGTCCCCTCACAATGAGCCACATTCTAGTCAGATCGTCGTCCTTCACTACAGCCATTGTACGACGAACTCCCGTTGAGTATTCCACCTTTGAAGGGCAACGAGTGAGACTATCGTAGATGCAATAATAACACGTGAAATGATATGGAGAGACGATACCTGATGAGGATGAACGATGAATCGTTTGTGCTTGGGAAGAAGATCGAGAAGGTTCACTGCGGCTGTTAGGGCATTCTTCCATCTGAACGAGAGACTACGATAAGGATCCGAAGAAGAGAAGGCATCGAAGCAACTGATCAATCGATAACCAAACCTCTTGAAGATCTGTGGATTCATCAGGGACCTCTGCAGATTGTATGCCAATTCATAGTGCATCGTAGCTGCTGTAATATTAACCATAGACTCGACTCTAGTCCATAGTTTTTAGTTTGTACCTTACAGTACCTACCTTCACCGAAGCTGTTCCTGGCCACGTGAAAGGCAGAAACGAGTTCGAAGGGATGAGGCCATGAAGTGGCGACATCGATCGATCGAGCATGATTGGCCAGGATGGTCTCGACCGGAAAAGAAGAGGGTTACGGTAGGAGGGCGGGAATTCAAATGAAGAGAGAAACTAACAATATTCGTGTTCTCCGAGTAGTCACTTCGAATGATTGTCTGCCAGTCTCCTTCCTCGAGCAATCGATTAATCAATGTGAGGAGGGATTGGCGGCGAATCGACGGTTCTTTCGTTGCCTGCAAGCGTGGGATTACGGTATCTACTAGCACCACAGAAATTCTTGTTCTTTTTCTATTATGCTTATAGAGTGAAAGGAGAGTACAACTACTACTTTATAGATAACAACTATGTACATACCTGTACAGTCATAAGAGCCTCTGACCACTGATGTCCATCCAATTGTCGGGAGAAGAGTGTAGCATTGATTTGGGTCTACAAGGAATGATACACTAGCTGTTCTATACTTGTCCAACTAAAACCTCCCCAGCTCTACCGTAACCCTCCGCCCACTAACCAAATGTTGCCCTTCCGGCAGTTTCGCCCTTGCCTCCCGACTCAATTCAATTACTTCTTGCTGGTGACCATGCTGATTGAGCAGTCGGATAACCTTAAAAGAACTTAATTCCACTTTTTTTCTCAAAGAGCATTACGATGTAACCTCGCAAGGGCACACTTAAAATATTCAAAAAAATTAGATAGAATATTTCACTTGTCAATGCATTCTCAATTCTCAATAAACCCGTCTGACATTGACGTAGAAGTCTCCGATGCCCATGTGTCTCTCCTTGGTAGTCAGTTCATTCCTCGATATTCCCAAGCCGATCAATGCCTGTCTCAAGGCCGCATCGCCTGCTCTCGCACCACGCGCAGCCTCTTGAAACTTTTGAAGGGCCTGCACGGAGATCAGACAAGATATCGATTGCCCTGCTTTTGAAAACGCACACAATCGGTTATAATGAGTAATAATATATTCTGACCTTGCGAGGATTTCCCGTTCCAGAGAGCGCAACTCCTTGATAGTATGCTACAGCACAACGCAACGACTCGGGAAGACCCGCGCCCCACGGGCCATACAGTACCTGCCAATTGATCCATTGCTCAATCGAGTTTACATTGAGCTCAAGCATTAATGAGCTTATTTCTTACTTGATCTTAGACCATACCCTGAGCGTGTCGAACTTGTCCCTCGCCTTGAGCATCTTCGCGAGTGTCTGTTCCTTAGCCGTGGGATGCAATGCGTTGAGTGTAGCCTCAACACTTTTCATGTTTAAAACATAATACAATTAAAGCAGTGGAACTATTTGTTTACAAAACGTAAGGCCAACTTACGAGAAGAGTTCTCTCAACGAATTGGTAGAGGGGAGGGGGTTCATCTCCCATCTGCATGCCCCCTTCCCCTCCTTCGATACACAGCACTTGCAGGCATGAAGAGGTGGAGAAGAGCCAACCACACAGCGAAGTGACACCTCCCAGTTCCCTGAACAAGGACATGTTGCAATGGAAAAGCATAGGAGACGATACCTTTCGACGCAGATGTCCAACTGATTCGAGAGCACCTTGAGTGCCGTACGGACACTGACCATCTGATCACGGTAGTTCTGAAGAGAATACTCTGTCAAAGACAGGTACATAGCATAAAATAAATAGGTAACATTACATCAAGATATCGATGCTTCTTATCGACCATCTTGATCATTCGATTCGCCAGATTCAAGCCATCTTTGAGGCGAAGACGAAGAAGAGAACCGATGAGTCCTGAAGTTGAAGAGTACTGTAACCATTTGTTATCTTATTCTACAGTATTGAAGCCGGGTGGACCACGAGCACGAAAATGTAGTATCTCAAAGTGCGCACCACAAGTGAAGTCTCCGTCGTAGTGGTTCCGTGGAATATCGCTAACTTCTCCACTAGAATTCGACACTTGACTGTCGGACGACGATGTCATCTTAATCCAATTCATTAGTTCTTCGCATAGGATAAGCAAGTCGTTCGTCCTATACTCTTCCATCCAAACCCAACACACTTCGTCATCGTCCATGGGTACTTCGAGTTCTTCATCTTCTATTATCTCTTCCAGAAAAACAGGAATCCTCATCTCTCCCAACTCGACCATACTCGTCTTCTTCAGGAAAATCTCCACAGCTTCCCGCACGAGTTCTTCCCTGTCTTCTTCCTTAAATAACGAGATTTTATTCGTTTCTTATTTTCAGTTAAAACAAGAAAGACTACAATCAGACTAATTCTTCTCGACTACATATATTCCAACTAACTCACATCTTCATTGGTGGTGATTCTTTTGGGAGGACAGTTCTTTCTTCTCTTCGGTAGTCTCTTGTAATACGGATTACCCTCTTCGTCCGATGAATACTAAACGTAAATTATTCACTTATAAAATACAATGAAAACTACAGTAACCCAACGGAACGGCAAAAGTGAAGTACGGTACTCACATCTTCTTCATCGTCGTATTCAAACGAATCTTCGAGAGCATCGATAAACGAATCCTTCTGATCCCTTGTCATATTGACAGTCAGAGGCTTGCATGAGTCCAGCACTACCGTAACGCGTTTCTGAACAAACCGATAACGACAAAAGTAAGATGTCGGAATGAAAGTGTTCCAGATTCCAAAGATCGACAAAGTAATGGGATCTGACCTCCTGTACTACTCCAATAATCTGTGCTCCCGAGACGCAGACCATCATCAATCCAATCGCATTCCTTTCCGACTTCTCAATCTCTTCACACGACGACCGCAACGCGCGGAAGAACCTGCATATCAAATGATTCACCAGCTACCGTACCCTCACTCCATGAATACCGTAGTTCAGATTCGACTTGAGTGTCCTTCGCAGAGACTGCACTAATGGCTCGCGACCAATCAGAAGGCACGAATTTACGGTCGAACTGAGGGACATTCCTTGACTACTGTAATCCTTTACGCCTAATCACCTCGGGAGTCCTCATCCATTGCATGACAAATGCCATGAGTCCAGCCCAGTCCCCATCCGAATAACGACCAACCGCAGCCGATTCACACGTCACCTACAGTACTCGTTCAATCGATACTACAGTCTAGTCTGTACCTTGATCGCCCTCAACACGACTTCGAATGAGTGTTTCTCCACATTGAACACGTCCCTTCGTACCTCCTCACTCGTCTCTGTGTCCGTGTTACGTCGTCGTTGCAACTAAAATGGACTACGATATTGAGGTCTCACATCAGATACTTTTGATAACTCAACGAACAATAAGTTTCACAAGAGAGGACAATTCTTCTCGTTCACCTCTTCATACTCCTCGATACTCCTCACTCGCTGCCAACACTGCACAGACGTAGTCTCGCTGACTCCTCTTACACAGGTGGGAGTGGCTCCAGGGCTAAAATACATTTCATATCATCCTCCAACAACTAGAATATCAGCAATAGTTACGAAGCACTGATTATAATAATTTAAAGATAGCCCAAAATCATAAGTTCAATCCCTTACAGTTGTAGATCGATATAGTCCAAAGCATACGTTCCATCGACATGTGACATGTGTCCCTTCGTACGCGACATAATCTCAACAGAATCATCACCACACGTCAGATGAAAATCGTAGAAGAGTCATTGTACTACAGTAACCAAGATACCGTCCAGATCCTCGCGAGTCCCCCATCACTGCCGGTAACGAGATGCATTGCGAAATCGATGAGACGACCTTGCTGAAGGGGAATCAGTTGTTACGTTGTTACGTTTTGTACATTGAATTTACATCACAACAAACAAGCATATTACACAATAAGAGACTACGGTAATAAGCAAATAGTAAACTCACCCTGGGAGCCCTCGTCTCTGCTACCTTAAGAAGTTGTCGTTCAACGTCTCTCAGTAGAAGATACTGAAGATACCGTAACCCCTCTTCCTTTCCCAGAATTCCTTACATGAACTTGTTTCTTCGTAGTTAGAGCCACTCCTATCAACTGAATTCCATCGCAGTTTCTCCAGCGAATGTGGCCATCCTCGACTGTAATTCAAGCCTCTCTAGGGGTTTATCCACAATGTGGGAAACATTGTAAATAAAGGAAGACTACAGGAAGGCAGGTAACCCACTTTCACTCGGATCGTGCAAATCGAGAAAGTGTTCGATCAGTTGAACGGAACACGACGATTGATATGTCTAAAGGCAGAGATTAACAACATTTCGATTATTGATGAGATTGATACCTCTGCATTGACAACCCTCACACATCCATCTCGGCTGAGCGTGTAAAAAGCAGTGAAATCGAGCGAACCGTCTAGAGTCGAACGAGGGGATGACATCTAGAAGGGGTACTGTAGGTACCCTCGAAGGGATATTGATAGATTACTGTATCTTTACCGTAACGCTCTGCTCACCTCACACGCAGCTACATCCAGTACTTCGAGAGAAGTCCCCGATCGATAGAACATTCGTTGTAGTATCGACCCTTCGCTAATCATAACCTCATCGCCTTTATCTCCTCAAATTCTTCCTTTTTACTCATTCATAATCCCTCCAAACCTGCAGTCTTCGGCATTCTCACAACTACAACATGTCCCTCTCCGACCATAACCGCGACGCGTACGTCACCCGGCCGCGACGCTACCGCGGCGCGTATTGGAACCCCGTGAGAACCGAGAAGGTGCAACTCGTGAGACTCGGAGCGAGTGAGATTCTTGAGGGCATTAGCCAGTTGGATGAGGGTAGACTCCATCGACTGCAATAGTCATATGACTAACAATAAAAATGAAGCTTCGCAATGGATTGAAAAGGCAATTTTTCTTACATTTCCATCATCATCACTCGGATCATACGATAGCTTGCAGTGGAAACGATGGATAGACGATTGGGTTGTGACAACCAGCGACAGAATATTGTTCCAGAAACTCAACTTCGTTCCTGGAATTATTAACGCTATAATTTTCTACTAAGTAAGATATGATGTTAGAAACGTAGGTTGTCTAAGAAAGTCCAAAATTCTTTCCTAGAAAATTAAAATCAAACCGGGAATGATGGGAGCGCGGGAAAACTTGAAGGCGATACAGCTCTCTCGTATCGTTCGACATACACTTCGCTCTTCGAGTAACAAAGTCGTTCCATAGGCTCGCCTGCATAACATGTTATCAGAAGAATAACGAAACTAACAAACCAGACAATGAAACGATCTCCGAAGGGAGTGATATCAGGGTACGTGAAAGTGCCGCTTGAAGGACCGATTTCACTGTGAACAGTCTGCACTGGAGCATCTGAAGAAGGACATAGAATATGCAGGAAACGATCAACTTACTCGTAGGTATTTCGATTGTCCTCACTGGTCTTCCTATATTTGTCGAGACAAGAGCCACCTCAGACGCCCGAAAGACGTCCATTTGAGGCTATAATTTTCATACATCATAACCGATAAATTAATACAGTTATCAAATAAAAGAAAAGTTTCTATAATAGAATGTAAACGAGGAAAATAAGAATATAAAACTTCAAAATTTGAATTTCATACCCCTTGGCAAAAGGCCAAATTTAAGGAGAATTACGGTAAGAGTAGATCTTGTCAAATAGGTAAACAGATACTGTATTTACCGTAACCATTTTCCGAAATAATTTAAATTTCAGTAGATTATGTGAAGCTGATATCCCCCTTTTTAAAATGTTCAATTAAAATTTGTAAATATAGCCTCAAATAGATCGACCACAAATGCATAATTTGTCTGTTCGCATCTCCATGGCAACCCACAGTCAACGAGTGCTCCTGGCCTCTTCCCCAGCACTTCATCCCTTTATTCATCTCCAAAATGTCCACTTCTCCATCGTCAAAATGGATGAGTGCCCTCCACGACGATTCCCTCTCCCTCAACACGAATGCCTCCTGTGTCGCTCTCACCGATTTCTCCAACGACGGCGATGTCAAGATCATCGTGGCCGACCTCGGCACTTCTAGGTATAAATTCCTGATTTACGAGTCTGAGAGAATAGCAAGTTAAGAGTGCAACTGCGACTCAAAGTCTTCAAAGGAGTTCAGAAGACGAACGAGACTGTCATCACGGAAATGCCCATTGCCATCATTCCATTCGTCAATGAACAAGTACATCTATTCCATCTCATTCTAAGTAACTCAACCCATCGAGGTAAACGTGGCAACAATCGGAGTCGCGTGTGGTCATTCGGTCTACGTCTACAAAGCCCTCAAACCCTACTATCGGGTACGATCCCATCTTTTTCTCTTATTCCAATGCATTCAGTTCGATCTGCCCGATTCTCCATTGATGCACGTTGAACAACTGGCATGGGATCGGTTCTATCGTGAGGGAGGCAATACGGATGTTCTCATTGAGATGCTCACAAAGGCAGCGGAAGAGGTACCGTACCCTCAGTGTCATCAACGTCTACAGTACCCCTCCAGGTTTCCCTATCCGATATGTCTCCCGTGGCTCAAAGACTACTCGTGGCTTCGTCTTCGGAACGAGATGCCCTCATCGACAAAGTGGCCAATCTACAGAATAAGATACCCAGGAATAAGGTTCACTTACAAGCCACGAGATGACCTACGCTTGGATCTGTTTCCTTTGAGAGTCCGATCACCTGCGTTGCCACCATGAAAAAGTCGCAGCCTGATGTATCTCCTGTAGACGTTCTTGTTCTCGGGTAGGATCTAGTCTTTGGTACTGTTTTTGTCTACACTCGCTGCGTGGTGTTCAAGGTACTTAGTTTTCCTTTATAAGATGCGAGAACGGAGCCGTTCACTTCATCGATACTCAAGCATTTCAATCCTTGTCATCCGTATCACTTCCGTCCCCTCCGGTCTACATCATTGCTCATGGTACGACCTTTCCTTGTTTATAAGATGGCTAGAATTCTACAGGAATATGGGACGTCGAGTTCAAGATATTCGTATCCACACGAGCCGGGACAGTCTACTCGATCAAAAGAGACCAAATGGCTGCCAAGTAATACTAACTTAGAAAGTTGAATTAGTTCTTCTTCAGAGTAGAAAAACCTCTCGCAACCATGTCTCGGAGGATAATCGCGATGACTAAGTTTGGAAAGATCGTAAGTCAATAATGAAAGGTTAGCAAACACGCTGCTTTGAGATCGCGATAGCAACGGATGATAATCGAGTTACATTCTACAACTTCAAGGGAAAAAGGCTAAAAGAGGTTAGCTGTATACAGCATTCCAAGCGTTCTAATAGCGAATAGCGGTTTCCGGGCATATGATCCGATCCTATGGGCGAACCAATCGGCGAAAAATCATGAATTTAAAAACTTAAGCTCACCATCATGAACGCAAGAAGTTCTGAAAATTTGGTGCAGATTGGTTCATCCACTCATGAGAAAATTCAAAAATAGTAGTCATTTCGCTATTAGACACATTCTTCACAGAACGGAATGCTGTGTGTACCAATTCACATCTATTATTTGAGCCGACTCCGTTTCAGTTCACCCTGCCCTCTCGGATATTCGGACTCGAACCCTTTACATACGAGCCAAAACAGTACACAGCGCTTCTTGTCGCCTTGCAGAATGAGGTAGCGAGTTTCATTGATTATAGTGTGATCCCTCTCACAGATCTTCATGTACACTGAGAACGCGCTGGTCGATACGATTCGAATGGAGGTGGACATCAAATGGATCAGATTCGGTCCTCTCGGAAGGGAAGATGCTGCTTTGATCATTGGAACCAAGGGTAGGCTGAGATGCAATGTCCTCATTATGGATCTCGTGTTCAGTGGGTGGTCTCGTCATCAAACTGTTCCGTCGTATCGCTGTCCTCACTGAGATCGTAAGCTATCACAAGAAATCTAGCCTGAAATATGCCTCACAATCAGGCCGATATAAAAGGACCATCTCTGGCTCATCGATACAAGTTGGAGATACCGAAGAGAACGAAAGTATTCATCGATCAGACACAAAGAGAAAGGGACAACCCGGTCACTATGCACAAGGTACAGAAAGGAAACTGTAGATAAACGGAGGAATGATGTGATATAATTAACTTGTAGATGTACCAACGAGACCTGTTCCTCCTTCGTTATCTGGTTACTCAGCAGTTCGCTCTTCTCACAACCAAAGGTTCCGCCCCTTCTCCTCTCCTTCTTCTACTCCAACTTCTCTTCAGCCCTCTCCTCCGTCTCAACTTCCTCCTCTGAATCAGTCTCTATCTCCGTCGATGTCAATGGTTTCGGACCGACCTTCCGTCTTACAGTCAAACTGTCATCTGGAACGTGGGTTGCCCCTCCAATCCTCAACTACTCAAGCCTTCAGCCCGACTCCACTGAGTAACATGTGGTTGTCGTTCGTGTATCCCCTGGACTTCTTCAAGATCGAAGATCCCCTTATCCCAGTCGCTGTTCTCACTCCAGGGAATACGTACACCTTCACCACTCTCGTAGAAGCTCTCAATCCCGAGAAAGTGAGGAACTCCTTTTGAATGAGTGAAGTATACTCGATCAGGGAATGACGGCCGATGTCAAAGTCTATCTCTTCCGAAGCGATCGACCGACTCCCATAGTCACGGCTATAATAACTATGCCATTAAGTGAAATGAGTCTACTCGACTAGTTCCCTATCGAAATGGATACATATCTCCAATAGCTTATATCTTATGACTGGTTAGTTAGACTAGTATAGACTAGACTTATAGACTTACCTTCACTCGGATCTCGTTTAGAATAGATTCATAAGTTGAATACAGGCATCACCATAACATTTCTCCTCTTGGACATCTACAACGGTATACCGTTGTGGATGGAAAGCTTGAGCATCGTACAAAGGGAGCAAGCAGGGATAGCCGTCTTACGTGGGCGCCGTCCCTAACTATGAGCGCTACTCCTAGTTTTTTTTAGAAATCACTTTTTAAGCGACTTAAGTTTGGATTTCTATGTATGAGAGGGTGAGTGCAGTAATCTACGAGAAAGTCCTGCCCCCCGTGATGCCCTGTGAAGTGTACAGTAATCCCGTCCCATTCTATCTTCCTTTTTAACGCATTTCCTCTGGTTGATATTTCATGGCGTAATGCAATATAATAAATTGCTTCCTTACAACGGCATGGGCATGTTCACAACATGAGATGATCACGGTGCAAGAGTATGACTAGGAAACGGACTTGCATATTTTCACTTTGTATATTTTTTTGCGAGCGAGAGAGGCAGGGGGGGGGGTAACATTGGTATATTTTTATACCAACAGATTGGTATATTATATTATATGCAGGGTGTGTTTCATGGTATATTTATATACCAACATGCTACTATATTTTCACTCCGTGTAGTAAATGAACCTTTCAAATATCAGTAGGATTCCATGTGACTTGACGCCTAAAGCCATGTGAACAGAGATAAATAAAACCAATGCCAAAGTGTGGCATTTATCGAATGGTTCAAGCATGACTATACACATAATTCGTTTTACTATCCTAGAGATACTCGCTTCATCAGTACTAAATATAAGGGTATTCTCAGTAGGGATACAAAAGGGTACACGATACAAGGGGGTTGAACGAGAGTAAAGGATGACAGGATAAAAATGGGGAAAGATCACAGTTTAAATTCGTTGACTCTTGACGACAAATAGGGCAAACGATATTGGGAAGGCACGAAAACGAACACTGTATAGAGAGAAGAGACAGGGTATGGGAATGGAAGTGCTATGAGACGAGAACAGAAGGTACAAGTAAGCGAGACTAATACAAATAATAGATAGCACTTAGGAGACGAATGAATGAGCTGTTAGAGATGAGAGAAAGGGGATGGTTAGCATCATCAGAATGAACAAGTGCACGAGGTATTGGCAATGAAAAGCTGAAGATATAGCGAGGGAAGGGGATGATGAAGCATCTAGTAGTTCACAGGATAAATAATAATGGATAAGGAAGGAGGGAGAAATAAGAAGTATGGTAAAGCGGACCGTGAGGGATATGAACAGGGGGAGGGATGGGCAAGAGAGTGTGCATGAGAGGTGCGAATGGCAAATATAATACAGAAGACTATCTACGGTCGATGGAACCGAGTGAACTTGTGTGATTCCTCGTGTACGTCCATCTCCTTTTCTTTGAAGTCGTTGAGTTCCTTACGAATCAACGCCTGAATATCACCCTCTACAAGACGTACAAGGAGACAAATTGAAAGTTAAGAAGTCCACAAAACTCCAAGTGCATACCTTATCAGTAGGAGTCAGCCGAGTCCAGGGCTTATCCGTCTTTCGGTCGTACGCCTTAGCACACTCATCACAACCGTCCCTCTCACACTTCCACCCCCCTACCCTATCTACCGTACCCCCCCCCTTCCTACCGTATTCCTCACCTCAGCCTGTGTCACCTCGACGTAGTCATTGAACATTATCACCTGTTCCTCCTTCAGCTGAGCAATCGTCGGGCGGAAACTCAACTGTAAACAATTCCATATCACACAGCCAACATGGATATACGACTAGCCAAAACTTCCGTACTACAACACACACAGACACAGACAGACAGACACACACACACACACACACACACACACACACACATACACATACACACACACACACCAGTCTTCCATAGTGTCCTAACCTTCCTCAGTAGAATCCTCTTCCTCTCCTCCATATTCACTTCTTCTCCCACGTCGTTCCGTATCATGATATTCCTCTCTTCCAATTCGTCCATAGTCGGTCTCACACTCAACTTCCGTTCCAACTTCAACGAAACCTGCAATACCACTATCGACTTGACAACAGTAATCCTCAACAGTCCCCTCCTCCCTACAGTATGTCTGACCCCTACAGTACCCTCTCCCCTACCTTCTTCCTCCGTTGTTTCCTCTGTTCATCACTTTCGTTCTCATCTCCGTCCTCCTCCTCTTTCCCCTCTTCTTCCTTATCTTCTTCATCATCTCCTTCTTCTCCTCCTCCTAAAATTAATCACCATCGCAAGTTATGGGGAACGAGGAAAAGATAAGTAATCGCACACATAACCATTCAAAACTTTTCCCAATGACAATTCCCAACTAATATCAAGAAGAGGCCACAAACCATTCTGTTCCTTCTTCTTGTCAAGAGACAGAGCCATTGTATCCTTACGAAGAAGACGTGCAACACCTCAAATAATAGATGCTAAATTTTCCCTTTGGAATCTTTCCTCAAGTAAATAGAAGGTATAAGTATGTCCCATCCTCATCCCTCCTAAGCCTCCCTTCATCATCACTTCCTCTGCAGAAGAGTACTGGGTTCAGTTGGCTCAAAGTCAAAATGCGTAAGGAATAGGTAAAATGTTTTTCGCATGTGTTGAATTTGCCTTGAATAGGAAATAGGCTAGACTCGACAGAGTCTGTCAACAATACTGTCGCTGATCCCCCCCCCCCCTTTCACTCCCAGCCATTCTACCAGATTAATGCAGAACTTACGATTCGTGGTCCATACAAGCATTTTAAAATATAGTAAGGAGTGATGTGCATTTGGAGCA
Organism: Micoletzkya japonica; assembly: GCA_900490955.1. Lineage (NCBI taxonomy): Eukaryota > Metazoa > Nematoda > Chromadorea > Rhabditida > Diplogasteridae > Micoletzkya > Micoletzkya japonica. The sequence goes on from LS849127.1 coordinate 597,966, forward strand.
AGTTTGGGGGGGTATGCACTCTCAAAGGAAGTACTCACTCGGCTTCTTGTCCTCTTCTTCCTCTTCGTCCTCGTTGTCACTCATTCGTACACACCGTTCATACTCTTCATCGGAACACGACGACGAATCCGATCTACAGAGAGCATTCCCTCCGTCATTAACCTATTCCGATAGTCACTTCGATTCCTCCTCTACCAACCGTGACCAGTCAGTCGAGTCAACTCCCCATACGGTGCAATGGAGTGATACTTCCTCCTCGACTAATCCCCTAGTTCCCGTGCCCTTTCCCTTCCCGTCACTGGTATTCTCTTCCGCTACTCTTCGTCCGATCAAAGAGTCACTCTTCCCCTTCCTATCAATATCTCCCCACCGCCACTGAAACATATCCAAACGGACTTACGGCCTTCGTCTCCTGACGATGCCTTCCAGTCGAATTCTCGACGGAGCTCCGGGCTTGCGAAGAACAGGCTTATCGGGGACAGCATCCATGCGGGGCACCTGAACAGATCATACACGAATTCACGAGGATATTGGATATATACTACCTTTCTACTTTAGTTATACTACACCATGATGAAATAAAGCACAACCGACAAAAAGGATGGCTCATCTCCATAACCCTAACGCGACAAAGTGTGTTCAACTCTTTTACCGTAATCTCCCTTGAATACAGTACCCCCGACTACCGTAACCCTCACCTTAGCCTCGATCTCTTCAAAGGTCGTAGTATTCGGCACAATCATCGTCTTATCCTCTGAGGTTTCCCTTCCACCGTTCCTCGGTTTGACTTGACAATTGGCAATCTGCAGTGGAGTGAATACGTGCATTTACGAAGAGAATGAATAGAACTAATTTACTATATTCCGATACCTTACAGTGAAGGGGGATAATATGCCTCTCGAATGAGAAAATATTCACAAAAGAGAGAGGTAACAAATCCGAGTGAAGCCTATGGACAACAAGACGAGGAAACGAGCCCCTTCTGCCTACAGGGCCTCTCCCTCTCCTTCACCTCTTAGTGTGCCTCGTTCCTCTCCCCCCTCCCCCCCTCCCCCCTCCCATTACACTCCTCCACACCCCTCCCTCAAGTCATGTCACCCCTCCTCCGTTCATTATACCCTCTCCTTCCTGTATAACAATCACTCCCTTCTTACTTTCCCTCTTCTCTTCCTCTCTTGCTATACTCTCCCTACATTCCAACCGACCTCTCCCATCTCTTATTATACTTCACTTCCATTTCAACTTCAGAACTTTCAAAGTTCATAAACACGTCATTGTGATTAGAGTGCACACGAGAGACGGGGGATTGTGGGAAGGGAGGGGGAGTGGGAGGGAGAGGGAGGGATTTGAGAGGGAATAGGAAGAGCGAGAGTCAAGAAGGGATCAATCACAAACAGCGGTGGATAGTAGCCGGATATACGGCATATCAAGAGGAAGAAGAGATGGGAAGGATTTGTGTACTGAAGCACAGTCAAGTCCCACTTGGTGAAGACAATTGGAAGGACAATTGAGAAGGGGACAAGCCATGGAGTGACAGTGACTCATTCACTCATTCATGATCAACCACCGAGACTCTTCGATGCGTCTTCTTCAAAGTTCATTTCTCCCAAATGTCAAGGAAACGAAGAAGGAACGTCAGTTGGAGACAAGCAAGCACTCTCGAGTTCACTGACCACACGCACTAATCTCCTAACTATTTGCCGTTCTTCTCCTCTTCACAACCTCTTCTTCTCACTCTTATGACACTGAGCGCCCCCCACGCATGTATGACATATGCACCCACTACCCAAGCAACCCCATCCTAGTCAATTCGCGATACTCCCCCTCGCTACCGTATCCCCTACCGTACCTGTACACAGTCGTCGTCCTCACTACTGCCCTCGTTGTCAGTCTCGTGTGGTTCAGTCCACGATTGGTCAACTGAAATAGTATGACCTGATCTTTGATCTTACCGTAATCCCCTGACAGAACTTACAGTGTCTGCCTTGGCGCAATCGGGGAAGGGAAAGTCTTTCCTTGAGAAGGGACAGAATACAATTCATGATGGGACAGGGGCTTAGTTAGGGAAGGGACAGAGGCCGAATGAGCTACTCCCCGCTACTATTCAATTCCCTTTCCCTCTTCTACTTAGTAACTCCTCCCCCCCCCCCTACGCAATGCATAATCTGACTGTCATATACACGAGTCAAGTCACAATTCCGAGTTTGTGAGTCAGGCGAAAATATTACGAATGAGGATATGAATGGGAGGGAGCATCGAGAGAGGAGAAGAGAACAACTGTGGGGAGAATGGGGGAAGGGGAAGGGGGACAGGGATACTGTAGTCATTGGCTAAAATACGAGGGGAGAGGAGAAAGAAAGTCGATCTACGTGATCCATTAGCTATTGCAGAAACTTCACTCTATTTCCTTGTAGCGTTTGACAAGGTAAAACCATCGATTTTCTACATCAGTTCCTCAAATATGACAAAAACAGGGCAACAAAACAGTGCTTTACCTGGTTTGCTCGTCTCGTCCCCCTTCTGAGCTACCGTACCCTCGACCGGCCGATTCGAATCTCCCGCCTCTTGGGTGATCCTGCAACGATTGTCCTTCGAGTGGATGGGTGTGAGTAGTGTTGAAGACCAGAGAAGAGGAGACTAGTCGATAGTCCCTTCTGATCAATCCCCTTCCCTTCCCTTCTTCTCACTCCAAACAAACAATCTTCCTCTGTTCTCAGCTATGCGCTCTGTTCTCGCATTTTACTCCTTACAAGACCGGGAGATCATCGAAGGGAGTACGGTAAGAGGGAGAGTGACAGACACACCGGCACGCAGAAACTGACAGACAGACAGAGTAAAGAGCATAGCAAAGCCATCGTAATTCCCTCTGACACGTGTTCTCTCCCTCCCTCCCTCCATTCATTTCTCATTTCCCTTCATTCCTCCCTCACCCTCTTCACTCTCTTCTCTCCCTTCCAAAACTCTCCAAATATGTCTCCTCTTTCGGAATAAACTTTCATCAAAGCAGAAGGAGATCCCCCCGTCATAACAACATGAATATATATGGGGATGAGAAGAGGGGGAATATATTGAGATGACAGAAGAAAAAATAAATAAGAGAGTGAAGGAGAGGACGTCTCTTCTCTTCTTTTCTTTTTTTTGTGGATTCCCATCAGCAGAGCCTCTTCCCTTTAGCGTAATTGAGTGCTTTCTTTCCCCTTTAACCCCTTCTTCTGTTCCTTCCCAGAATGAATGAATGAACGTTCCCTATGGCACACTGAGCAATTGCTAGGTACTCTTCAAGGAAGGACGCGAGTGACAGAGAGTTTAGAGAGAGAAAGAGAGAGGGGGGATGAGATGAGAGAGGTGGAGAGGTAGAGAAGGGAGAGAGGGATAGAGAGAGAGAGAGAGAGGTAAGAGGTAGGAAGAGAGTAAGAGAGTTGAGAGAGTGGCAGGGATGAGACAGAGACTCGAGGGTTCCCATCCGCACAAACACTATTCATCCCTTAGTACCTTGGATAACCACCGTAGATCACTCATCGCCCTCCCCCTCCTCCTTCAGTTTGCGATAACTGACCCTCTAGAGAAGATTGGAAAGGCTTACGTGATAATCGGCGTGACTCGAGTGACGTCATGGGCTGAAATGGACAGTTTCATTCCCATATTGGGAAGAGGGATGAGAAGAGGGGAGGGACACAGACACACCGAGGGGAGAGACTGACACACAGACACAAGAACAGCCAAAGATTCCTAGTGAACAAATTATTCCCTCGGGTACTCTCCCTCAATATTGTCGCATGAATCGCCCTTCTTCTGAAGCGCAAACTGAGCCTTTTCCTCGTATATTCAATAGGAGAAGAAAGACAACAACAAATAGGGGAATGAAAGGAAGAGACATGTAGAGGGAAAAGGCATTGAAATGTATGTAATGGAATGAGATAAATGAGATGGACAATGCATCCAGATGGATAGAATGCATCTAGACTGAATAGATGAACCATACCAACAGTTGCAGTGGAAAGTGTATCGGATTGACGCGTTTGCGTATCGATTGAATCCACACTTACAGTACTCTTACTGTTTCGTTTCCTGCAAAGAACAAGAGCCATTCATTAATTTCCATACGTTGTCATTCTCCTATTCACAGCCCTACAAATGTCATATGTTCAACTACCGGACTTGTACATATAGTAAAAAAAAGATACATAGTAGATATCTCAATGACTTCAAATTGAAAATATAAGCAAGATTAGTAAATGAGCTACCTGAACTTGTTGGATAGGGACTTCTTCCACTTCCAGGGTCGGACCAATTGTCTCCAGAACCTCGATTGGAGGGGGAAGATGCGTCTCCGATGGGTCCTGTCACACCAACCGTTGCACGCCATCCCCCTTCCACTATTCCCTCTCCTCTCTTCTCCCCATTCTTCTTTCCCCTTCCATACATTATGCATAACACACAAATGGACACGGTCTGTTCTCTCGTCGCTTTTTGATCTCAATGGTGCACTGACAACCAAATTTACTGCTCTGGAAAGCCTCTACGCGTTATTTATGCTTGCTATGTGATTTTCAAATGGGAGTACGCTATGCACTATGCATTGCATGTATAATATCTAGAGAGCGACTTAAGGGGGGGGGGGGGTAATACTAACTAAAGAAGAGTTGTCCCCACTGCATTAACTAAGTCTCGTGCAGCACAAATAGCTGCAATTACAGCTGTCATTGTGTTCCCTTCTCTCTTCCTCTTTTCACTCCATTCGCTATCTTCGAAGAACGGCTCAGCAACGTCATTTAAGATTGAACCAAGTCAACTACGGCGCATTGCTTTGCACGATGGAAATGAGATGAGAGAGTACGAAAAGAGAGTATGCACATTTGACATACGCAGGCAATTAAACGGCGACAATTCGAAATGACCAACTATAAGTAAAGCACCCTCAACCATACTAGAAGTGAGATTGCTTAATTTCCAGAGATAATCAAGTTTGACCCCAAGATGAGATAGCTTACGTATTCTTAGGAGTGGTGATTTCGACTGTGGGAAGAGCTTCATTGTCCATAGAAGGAACCCTCTCCTTCTCACCCTCTTCTATGGCGGACTGACTTGAGGGCGGTATTGTCTACAACCAACCATTACTCACTCTTACAAGAGCGCTCAAATTAAAGGGAAGCGATCGAAGTTGACAAGAAACGAAAGAAGACAGAGGGGAAGGCACGGACACCATAATAATAATAGTAACTGAATACGAGGAGTGAAAGGAGAGACCGAGGAACTAGAATAGTTCTAGTTGAGGAAGGGTTGGATGGAAAGACAACAGAAGAGAACACACGAGAGATGCCGTGTCAATCCTACCTCACAAATAGACGACAGTGACAGGAACCGTGTATATTACTAGCATGGGATTTAGATCACCCAGGAATATGGAGTGAAAACTGGAAACAACCGCATCAATTGGTACCGAGCCATACGCTCTAACGAATACCACTTGATTGGAATCAAACGGAGAGCGAATCAACAAGGAAGAAAAGAGGCGGGAAAGGGAAGAAGGAGGAAGAAGAGGGCAAGAGGGTCAGTAGGGGAAACGGAGATGGTGGGAGGGATACCGGAATGGGCGGAGTCTACCAACAAATACTCCACCAAACTCTACCCCCAACTCACATGTCACAAACACACACACTCAAGAATGAATCCACCTTCTTCCCCCGTACACCTCCCCTCTATTCATGGACACGCGCTCATTATTCATACGTTCTTTCAATTATTCATCTCATCCTGCATGCAATAACCCATGTTCGCAGGTGAATTCATCTACTTAAGAGTCAGAGGAAGAGGAACGGGAGATGATGCAAGTGAATGGGAAGGGGATACGAGTAGATAAGTGAACAACAATATCCGAGACTGAGACTGAGACAGACACAGACTACGCAAAGAAGACGAAGGCTAACACAATGGACACCGCAAATCGAATGAGACATCTCAAGTCGCTCGCTCTCGAATCCTTTTTGATTCGGCCGAGGGAGGACAAGAAAAGACTTCTCGAGATCTTCTCAAATAGCCAGGAACGGCGACAAACTTTGCCCCTCTACGGGGGAAGCGCAAAATTCAAAGGGAATTGAGCAGGATACTGCAGGGATCAACAAAATATGGAGAAGCAAGCAATTGAACATTGATAGAAATCGGTTTGGTAATCATGATCACCATAAAAACAGCATAATTCACGCCGTAAAGCTGAAATCGGGATCATCCCGGGTTCAAGGGGCGTGGCTTATACGGCGTGCGGCGCGCGTGTAGAAAACGCGCACGAAACGCCTCAACGTTAGATACTCAGGCAAGCATGACCCATATCGGCTACGCAGCCAAATCGCGTGATGATTGTATACAACACGGAGTTACTCATACTTGCCGAGATTGTCGTTGTGTTTCATTGATGCAAATGCGTTTGTCACCTCACCATTCTCCTCTGGAACCCTTCACCCTTCGTTCGTGTTGTTTCGAGGTCGGAATTAGATGAAATAAAGGACTTTGCAGTAGAATGGCTGCTCGAGGTGGACAGAACAGACCCGCGGCCGGAGGACCCAACAAGACGTGTCAGTTCAAGCTCGTCCTGCTTGGAGAAAGCGCCGTTGGTAAGCAGAAGAAGGACTGGTCTGACTCCTTTCGGGGGAAACTCTGAGAACGAGATAATCGCGTGCTTCAGGAAAGTCTTCGCTGGTTCTTCGGTTCGTGAAGGGTCAGTTCCACGAGTATCAGGAATCGACGATTGGAGCCGCCTTCCTCACTCAGACCGTAAGTTCAGCTCTGACCTCTGACGAACTTCTAATCGATCGTTGTCCTGATCGCAATGTTATCTTTCTCATTTGTTTTTGTCTCGGTTTAGTTTCTAGGTTTAGGGGTTAGGAGTAATATTATTGTTTAATGTAAAGGGATATGAAACGAGAAGGTTTAGGTGTGTTTGGACGAGGCGACGGTGAAGTTCGAAATCTGGGACACGGCTGGACAGGAGAGATACCACTCGTTGGCTCCCATGTACTACAGAGGAGCTCAGGCTGCGATAGTTGTATATGACATCACTAACCAGGTTCAGCGTTCTCCTGAGACTAGAGTGATAGACCGGAGAAATAGACTGGTAGATAGTTTGGGATTGGTGATCATGTAAGACATTGCGAAATGCTCCTGTCGCACACAAGGACACACGCTGTTTGTGTTGGATTCTGTGCTGGGAGAGTGTAAAGCGCAAGCTTCGATTGGCTGTCCCTTTTGACTGCAGATGACGGAGATAAGCAATGATCCACTCATAGATAGATATAGATATAGATATTTATTGCAGATCACAGGGAAATGCGAGTAATAAGTGAAGAATACAGAAAAGAGGAGAAGAGAAAAAAGGCACATGTAATGGGA
>LS849127.1:605448-621590 GCA_900490955.1 Micoletzkya japonica
GGGGGGGTGGTCGAGGGGGGAGGAGAAGGGAGCGTGGACGAGGGGGAAGGAGAAGGGAGGGTGGACGAGGGAGAGGGAGACAAGTAATTACGTAGATGGGCACGGTTAAGGTACTGTGGTTGGGTGGCCTACTGGTTGAGTAACCTGCTGCAGAAAAATATCTTGACTACTCCTCTTTTTTTCTAAACCCTCTTATTTTTATGTGTCTGCAGTAAGGCCACTGCAGTAATCTACCAGCAAACTCGTCTACGAGTAATTTATAGGAGTCATTGGTTTGGACATCGCATATGTGGGCGCGGTTGTTGGTACCTTTGTGGGTAACTTACTGCACAACGTTTCAAGTATTGGGCGCTGCAGAAAGAAACATATTCGTACTTGGGCAGGTCACATGTTCAATAGTAAAAGTATTCGGACTGAGATGGCTCAATTTGACGAACGAAGAATGGATCACTTCCCTTGATCAGCATGCGGCATGACCATACCACACCATCCCTTGGCATGACCCATGACACTGATAAAACTATCCTATCCTATCCTATCCTGGAGTGTGTTAGGACGATAATAACTAGGGATCATAGAGAGATGATCTTATTAAGGCGTACGCGGAAGACAACGGTCTTCTGTTCATGGAGACGTCAGCGAAGACGTCGATGAACGTGACGGACGTGTTCATGGCCATCGCGAAGAAGTTGCCCCTCGGCACGGGACCCGAACAGCCGAGGGATACTGTAGACCCCTCCCAGACTGGCAACCAGCGACCCAATGGAGGCACCTGCTGCAAGTAGACGGGTACACTTCTCATACAGTACACCCCTCCCCTCCCCCTCACTCTGTCCCTAAGATGCATTGAGAGTATCCACAGATATGAGAGAAAACTGATCAGAAACATGCAATGAGACTCGTTCTCGTTCATCCTTATTATTATTCTTCTACGACTTTGTTCTACATTCTATATATGATGTATATCCATCCCTTCCTTCTACTCGTTTCGTAATGTCCCCGGCCTTTCCATTCATTTCGTCGTGCGCGTATTAACCGTTTATCTGGCTAAATTGTATGCGCTATCCTCTTTGTAAGTGTAAATGTAAGCTAATCGTAAGCAGTACTATCGATTCCACCATTTGCCCCCACTTGTTCTGTGTATTCTATTTATCTCCCGTTGTGTAGATCACATCATTTCACTCGATCCACCTGTATTCTCCCGGATTCCCCTCCTCTTTCCTAATCATTTCATTGTGTCAATAGAGTACATTCGACACCGTACTCAAGGGATAAGGAGGTATACGGTAGGATATAGTGTCTGTCCCCCTTCTTCTCAATGAGCTCTTGTCGGTATGTTGTCAGCATTGTGATTCTGTAGTTTCCCGATCCATTTATGTTTCAACCTCCCTCCCCATTGACTCTACCGTTGTCCTACGTTTTGATCACTTTACATAGATAAGCCAGTTTGATTGGTTGTTCCGTTGTCTGTCTGTCTATCGGTCTGTCTGTGCTTGCATCCTTATCTGTCTGTCACGTTCTTAGTCTTCCCTTTTCCCTCTTTTCCCTCACTCACAGTCCACCATATTATCCCCCTCTTCTTCCTCTTCTTCCTTCCCCCCTTTCCTCCACGCGAGTTGTGTTAATAAACGATGACGAATGGCCTTGGATTGTTGATAAGTCAATTGACTCTTCGGATGGTTTACACCACGAGACTAATCTATCGCTCACTCTCCATACCCTCTGTGCTCTCCCTCATTGATCTCTGTTCCCTTGCCCAAATGTACCGTAATCAATTCAGTACTTGCATGATGATGGATGAACCGTCTTCATCTATCCCCTCTCCCGTACCCGCCACTCCCTCTCCCACTCCATCGTCCAACTCTTCATATCGAACATCGAGAACGCCCACTACGAGGGTAAGCAATAATTTCCATATTACATGGTATAGTAGTGGGTACGGCATTCTGTAGACTTTGGTGTATAGAATTAAAAGTGTTAGCTAGGACAACTGTACGGTAGCACAAGCAAGGTTCAGATATTCATTTAAACGTAGACTAAAGCTGACATGTTATTCGAATTGTAAGCGTACACATAATATTTTAGCCTGGATCGCCAATGCCCGAGATTCCGATAGCATCCACCTCGATGCTTCCTCCTTCGAGAACTGAAGCTGGCCGGTTTGCTGCAGAGTTCATACGGTAAGTATTGATTGGATCACCTCGCCTTTCAGTTTGTTACTATGGAAAACTAGTAAAACCAGCAGGTAACAATAATTATAACAATTTTAGATCGGACCATCGGTCGATGAACGAGACGTCGCAGATTTCGTGGGTGGATGGGGGAACGGATATGATGACGAATATTCCCCGAGAGGTGAGTGATCTTTGATCTTTGATCTTTGATCTTTGCCTGTCAATCATCTACTGTTTGATGTGCAGGCTCGCCCGGGGGAAGGACGCCGTGCCGAAGCAGGAATCATTGCAGGCGGCAGAGCTATTAACATATCGGTATGTGATCTTTGATCTTGTTCCACTTTAATCTTTGATCTTATTCTATTCAAACAGTGTAAGTTGATCTCTGGTCGTTCCACTTTCCCTCGGGAAACGGATTGTTGTTTTCAGCACGGAGCGGTCTCACTTCCAGCAGCGCTGGCGGGATTATCAACGGGACAAGTATGGGAAGAGGTGAGGGGATGTTGTGGTTGAGAGGGGGGGGATACTATTCAAGGGAAGAAGGAGATTAGTTGGGTGAACAGTAAGCAATTGCACTAACAGAGGAGGCGTGTATCTCATTGATTCCACCTCATTTCAGACTACAACAGAATCGATACGCGCCCTTGCGAGACCTGGTGTGCGTTTTTTGCTTACATTACCTTTCTTTTCTTTTCTTTTCTTTTCTTAACATTTAACTAGCAAAACTACGCTGTACCCGGCGATCCACGAAGCGTGCTGCGGCCGCCCTGCTTATGTGGTCCAGGAGCTTCGCTCCTGGACACACAACACAGGGCTTCCACAGCACGCTTCACGGATCGCCAAAGCATTTATGTTAGGATGGGGGTGGGCGCCTTCGGCGCCCACTGCTCTCATTATACCTCAGCTACATTAAGTCATCTTTTTCTCGTCATAGGCAATGTATATGCGGAGGCTCAATGCATACATATGAAAGGATCAGGAAAAAGTGGACCAACCGCGCGCCGTAAGAAATCAGAGTCGAATGAATGCAATGAATCAAGAAGGGAGGAGGCGATAAAGCGTGCGATGAAGGGTTATGAGCGAAACCCGAGATCAACGAACTGTCTGCGAGAGAGTAGGGTAGTGGTAAGAGTCTTGTCTTGTTAGTCAAGGCACGCAAGTTCGGATACCGCCTCAGGCAGTTGTTTTTGCACATTTTGAAAAGTGCCCTCGAAAAATTTTGACTGTTTTTTTCTTATGACTTTTTGACCAAAAAGTGAAACGTGTTCTGACAAAAGTACAAGATTTTTTGAAAAATTTCAAAAATATCGATTTTCTCAGTCAGTTTTGAAAATTTTCAAAAACGCAAAAAATGTTACCGAGTATGAAGAATTGAATAGGGATCTTGTAAGAACTTTTTTTGAAATTCGCAATTCTAAAGGAGATAATCGAGGAACGGACAAACACAGACACACACACACTGACACACACACACAGACGGACAAAATTTGCAGTGATTTGCTAGTAAGAAGTAAACATTAATTTTTTTGAGGGTGAAAGAATAAGGGAGTGATGTTTCAGCTGCGGACAATGGTACCGTCGACTACTCGACAGAATGAATTTGGATACGTGACACATGGGATTCGGAGAAGGAAGAAGGCGACTTCCACTGAGAATGCCAGTCAGGTAGACATTGCATTGCTTTACTATCTTTTGTGGACAGTAGCATGACAACATGGTTATTCATATCAATGGTTGTGAATGGATTTACTTTATACTGTTTAAGGTGGACTTTTCGAAGATAGCAAAGAGGCTCGAGGAAGAGGCACGAATGATCGAAGCTGAGCCTATCGAGGGCATCTATGCGGGACCGAGGTACGCTTTGATCACACATACCGTCGTTGGGTAACTTACTGCGGAAAAATACCATCATTAATTTTTTCGATCCTTACGTATTATGGTTTTAATTGATTGCATACACCTTCGTATTAACAATCGAGCTAGAATGAAGTTATACAAATAAAAGAAGAGGCTTAATTGGGAGGGAAGGAATTACTGATTGCAGTCAAGAGACGTTTCGTCAATGGTCTGCGGTAGTGGAGGGAGGGGAAGGGACCCCCTACCATGGAGGGGTCTTCTTCTTCGATATTCACCTACACTCCGACTATCCTGATGTACTTCCCAAAGTTAGTTTGATGTATTTATCTAAGTCATGCGTGTAATTGGATAGGGGTTGGTTTCTGGGGGACTACTTGTTAAGGCTCAGATGATTGCCTCATTTAAGGTGGTTTGTGTAACGCATGTTATCCATCCCTACATCGATTCCACTTCCGGAATGGTCAATATTAAGTGCGTCTTTCAATTTTTCTTTCCTAAACTTCTATGCGTGTATTATTTTTTGTTTGCTTTCTTTTACACTTCCTTCTGACAAAATCAAGTATGACTGATTGGTTACAGTAATCGGTACAAGGAGTTGCGAGTGGATTCGTCTAAAGAAGAATCTCCGATGCGACTTTTGTTAACGACTATTCGAGATCTATTCACTCAGTTCCCTCCAAGTGACTCAATGGTTTCCTGTTATTGTAATTTTTGTTCCTCGAATTAATAGTGTCGAAGAAAATTAATTTTAAATGACATCAAAACCGCTATTTCTTTTTAGACGGTGTTCCGATGGATTCGTTATCAGAAGAGGATCGAAGTGGATGGATGGCCTTATGGAAGAAGGCTGAGACGTACACTTCGAGATACGCACGATGATCCCTTTGTTACTCTTGATTATAAGTAGTCTAGACTATTCCCTTGCTGTACATAGTCCCCCCATTCATATAGGAACCCTTTTCCAATTGAGCCATATGTCTGTACATGTTTGAACTCATTTCATTATCTCTGTATTCTTTCTAAGCTTGAACCCTATTTGCTACAGAAAGTGTGAGATGTCCCCTTGAGTTAGGTGCCTCTTCCCTTCACTTCACTTCACTCACCTACCGTATCCTATAGTGTACAACACACATCGTTCCAAGTGCCTATGCAGTCCCTAGGACTCTTCCCTCTTCTCCCCTGTGAACTTTCCCTCCCGATTCCCCCATCTCCCCCATCCCCTCAATTCCCCTTTGTCCCCTGTCCTGTCCCCCTCGAATAGTCCCCTAATCACATCGCTTGCCCCTTCCTCTGTCCTTCCTCTTTCATTTCTCGATTAAAGCTCCTTTCTTTCCAAGTGTTCTTTGTCTTTGTGAGTGGTCGTCAGCTTTCCAATGGTGATTCTTCTAACACTATGGGATAGGGGAGGGAGTGACTCTAGGATATTGGTCAATTCATAGGGAATGAGGATAAGAGAGGTAAGCAGGCTAATTGACAGGTAGTCGATTGGTACTCATGCGTCACTGAGGGATCGACGGGTGGACTGGACAGGCTACACTCTAGTTGAGGTGAGTCCGGTTATCTAAACTATTACCTATTTATCTGGCCAAGCATGACACCGTTCTTATGATCACGGTGTTGTGATTTTGAGAATTTTTGATAAAATTATTGTAAGTTGCGCGGTAAACTGGATTACAGTATGCCTGTATCTAGCGTCTTGACTGTTGATTTACATCAGAAAAGGGCGCGATGGCTGGTGTAATTGGCGTAATAAGGCGCAGTGTTCCCACATGTCACGTAGTGTTTTGTGCGTGTCAGTGGGGGTCTATGAGAGTAGTCAATCGAACTGTACCAATTAGAGGAGATTAGGGAGGGCAGTGCTCTGAATATTTTGCTCCGCGCGTAAAACAGTCTGCGACCAACTACCGTAATCCCTTACGTAAAGAATGACCTTCATATCAAAAAAAGATTCTGGCGCAATGCAACGCTAACATTAAAATCACGGAAAATTAAAATTGAAATTAACAAAAAGAGTGGTGCCATAAAAAAGGCCGCGCTATGTAAATTCGTATGGAAAGTAGTGTTTAAATTCATGCTTGAAAAGTTTTTTCACTGTTTCGATTTATTACATTCTGATGAAATTTCAAAAAACTTTTCCACTTTCGTAGTTTTTGAATTTTTTATTAGTTATGGATTTTTTCAGGTGACCGACGAAGTTAACGTATCTCAGGATCCAAATGGATCGGGTATGTTTTGTTGATCTTTAACTTAGTAGTTAATAATCTTATTTTCAGATAATTTTCGTTAGAGGAAATAATCGAGTAGTTAAAGTGACCGCAAGACTTAATGGAACTATCAATAAGAACACTCTAAGAAGTTCTTTCCAACTCGAGGAGGACGTTCCCATCGGGCTCTTCAGAGATGATATTGCATTAGCGTACGTTTTAAAAGGTTTTAAGGCGTTTCGATTTTGTTAACAATTTTGAATAGAATTCTGCGCAAATTTTTAATTAAGATTTTTAGATGTGGCGACGACGATGTTTTCGAACTCGGAGAAGAATGGAAAGGAGCACAGTTTGACTTGTGTTGGGAAGAGTCGCGGCGCTCCCGCCGTTCTACACCGATTGAATATGGTTTTTTCTAAATATTTTAAAGGGACATAGGACCGAAATAATTCGAGACAAGTTTTTGTTTGAACCGGAAGCGGTCTCCTGGAACGCAAGTTAGTGGCAATCCGAACGGAACAATCTGATGCGGTATCCCCTACCCGATCGGAGTTGACTATAGTTGCGCAGACTGGTCCGAGTCTTCATTTGAGTCAGTCCACTTCACCTTTCCAGCGTCGAGTCCGTGACCAATAGGCAGAAGACCAGGATGGGAGGAATGAGTCAGTCGCGACTCGCGTGAATACCACTGACTCGCGTCGCGATGCGAGTCAGTTGCCTTTCCAGGGTTAGGTACAGTACTCCCAGAATGCCATAACTCATGTGAAATGATTTGAAAATTGGAGGGTATGTACATCATCTCACCATCTTCAAGATCTCTGTCACAGCATTCCTACCGAAAGGGGAAGTGCCTAATAGCGGATTGGCAACTAATTTTGAATTTACTCTACTACGGCTCAATGAATCTTCTCCAAATTTTGGCAGCTCAGCACAGATGGGGGGAGGTTAAATTTTTAAATTGGTGAATTCTCGCTCATTCCTATGTCCGCAGTGACGATAGATCACCGCGGAAACCGCCATTCGCTAATCGAACGCTAGGAATGATGTGCTGTATGGAATCTTATTGATAGGCAGACTCAGCTGGATATTAGATCATGATGCTCAGATGGATGTAAAGATGGATTCGCCTTCATGATATTGAGAAGGATGCTCCGGTGGATTCTTGAACGTCTTGTTGTTGTGCATGACGTCCAAATGGATGCTCGGAAGAATTCTAGAATATGATCTGGACCCAAATATTCATCTAATAAGCATCCATCTGGGAGAAATCTGAGAATCCATCTATACATTCATCTGAGCGCAATGTCCAAGATTCCAAGAAATCATCCATCTGGACGCTATTTTCGAAAATTCATAAAAATGCTATGAAAATATCTACTTTACCCACATTTCACCCGTTACGCATACAGATCACCATTTTGTTCATGCTTTTTCAGTGTTGCCATCGTTTACAGGGCATGGGAAAGACCCGCCATTATGGCTTTTGAGTTCTATTAGGCTACGGTAGCAGTAGATAAAACAGTATGAAACATTAGCCATGGTATAAGTTGAAGAAATTTTTAAATGATTTTTCGAGACGTTTATCAAAGATATATCAAGAAAAAAGTGAGAAGTAAGGAGATGGCACGTGTCCTGCCTCGATTCAGACGACTCTTACACGAGTCTTCATTCCTTCATTCTTCATTCGGACTCAAGTCCCTGAAACGACTGGGAAAATGAAGGGAAATAACTCGTGATAGGACTCGGATTCGGAGCAGTCTGCACATCTCTAGAGTTGACCACCGTGATCTGGAGGACGGCCTTTCAAAACAGGCAGCCAGAGGCGTCGAAACCCGGAGGCCTGATTCATAGGTCAACTTACATACCACTTATCCATGCACCGGTCCTTGCCCGGATGTTTCTCGCTGAAGAATGGAGTGGAGCAGCGCGTGGCTTGTGCGAAGCACCTATCGACTTTATTGGTTTAGTAAACTTTCGTTCGACAAATAGAAATATCATGAAGTGATCACACCATTCCTTCATCAGGAAAGTGATCGTACTTCAACATCACTTTCGTTCTGTAGAAACCATTTATCAACGTTGAATATGGAGGCCTAAACACTGAATGACAGAAACAAGTAGTGAATAACAACTGAGTTGGTTCTAACAAAAAAACAAGTGAGAAGACTTCCTATCCCGGTCGTCTGCGCAGTACATACGCACGAGCGTCCGACGGCCTGGAATTGAATCTTCTTAGCAATATATTTTCATATGATTATCCACCCACATGAATGGCCGAATTTAGCACGAGCTTTGCGTTGGGATTCCTAACAACTAACCTATTCACCCGTCAAAAACGCGCAGCGTACCATCAGTTGTTCTTGTAGTGTCATTTATCATACTTAAGGGAGCCCAATACTCATTATGACAGGTTCCAGGGAGTTGTCCTCAAAAACGGAACGATCTAATACTTTTGATTGAAATAATAAACTATTCCCGCTGATTTCATCCAATTGAATCCTTACGTATGACCATGGCAGAGATGGGTAGAAACGTAGGAAAATTGAAGCCAAAGTGGTAGATCAGGGCGCGTATTCGCATAGACAGTTAGCAATCGTTTGCATACTTTTTGTCAACTTTCGTGGAACTTGTAATACGCATTGTACTGTATCTTTCTTCTCCTACAGTAATCCCCTCTAATCGACTACTGTATATTTGAATGATGTTCGAAAAAAAACGAGTACTCAGTAATCGCTTTTAACTCGTCTTCGCCAGATAAATACAGCTATTTATCCCTCTATGATTAATTATATCTACAGTAGGCTAAACCAAGACAAGATATAATACAAGAACTCATTGATAACCTTGCGACCTGCTAGACGTACTTGCACGGGCCACACCGTTCTCAATGCAGTATTCCTACTGGTGGGTCGCAAATAGGGCTGGTCAAATCAACCTATTTGTCGAGTCGAAGTTTGACGAATTAGCGTGCCCATTCTTCGTCGAGTTTATCATTTGATCCCAAACATTTGACCCCGAGCGGTGAAGGCCGAATGATTTGAGAAAAAGCCAAATTTTTGACGGATTTGCATGGGAAAGGCGAAAAGGGGGAAGGAGAGAGGAAAAAAGGGGCTGATAATAGATTTATCAGTTATGCTTATTAGCTATTTTCAACCTCGAAGAGAAAGAGACGAGGGAAGAATGAGTACGGAGTGCGTTCATTACCCGGTCAAAACAAAACAGAGTTATCCCCTCGCATTATAATTTGTCAAATGTTTGGTTCTCGCGTCAAATCTTCGAACGCCGGGCAGGGGTAAAGAATGACTATTTGACAATCTCTCCTCTCCCTTTCCCGAGGCTCACTATTTGATTTGACCAACTGTATGTAGACAGCTTGACGTACATCGGCCTCTCGAATGCTGAAGGATGAAGTATTATAGTATGAATGAATCAGTAGTGTATATTCAATAAATGCTAAAATGTTTCTTGATAGCCCCCTTTCCGCAACTTTTTTACATTTTGCAATCTCGGTAGACACTGAATCAGGAAAAAATGCACAATTACGGAATAGATTTCAACCGCTTTTGTCCCCTTTTTGCAAGATATAAACGCTAAAAAGCGCAGAAAAGAAAGAACTACAGTGCGCCTATAAATCTCAGCTGCAAAACAATACATCGAAGGAGAAGTACTCATAAGTAGAGTTCCACATACCAAGCCATGAGTCACGAGTCTTTCACACCTTTTACATCCCTTCCCCGGCTCGGAGCCGACTCGGTTTATAAGCCCCGACTCTGGGTTGGCTCGGTCTGGCTCGGTAGTGACTCGGTATGAAGGGGAAGGGGATAGAAGAGAATATGAGGGAATGTGCTCAAGAAAGCTTTACATGGTAATTTTCTCAAGTAAGATTGAAGCTGATCAATTAAATGTTTTCCACAACCCATTTTCATTCCGTTTCAATGTTTCACTGCGAAATGATTAGAGTTCCCTCACAGTTTCGCGCAGTTGGTAGAGCAGCGGAGTTGAATGCGATAGGTGCGATGTTCGAATCCTTTTGAGAGCGTTTTCTTTTGCAAGATATCCTTCGGTGTAAACAGAAAATTTCCGTATTTTCGGCGTTAATGCAATTCATCGACAGTGCAAGTGCTATTTGTGTTCTATTTTTATCATTTCAAATGTTTATGTCCCTCTCAAACTCAGGTTCAAAATACTTTTTTTGTAAATAGTTTAAATCACACAAAATTTAGATGCGCGCTAACATGTTTTACACGTAAAGTATCATGAAATACTGTGGAGGTTCATGCAACTCTCCTTTCTTATGTCCATGAATAATACAATAGGAGTGGTCATCTTACGTGAATTGCCAGTGCAAAAAGACTCGGCCGAGTCACCCCTTCCCTCCGATGATTCGGCTCCCCCTGCCGAACCACGACCGAGTCTCCCACGCTTATGGTTACTCGGTGTCTGGCTCGGTTAACTACTTCCCCACTGGCAAAAGGGGCCGATGACTCGGTACTCGGTATGGGGAACTCTACTCATGGGTATACTCACCAGGATGGACGTGCTTGCTTATCCCACAGCGTTCTGACAACAGTCAAAATGTTAAGCGAACGAGATGCCGAAAAATAACACTCAATTCGGTAGGAACTCTCGCACGGAAAACACCGTATCCTCAGCATTTTGGCTCGTTCGCTTAACATTTTGAACACTGTGATCCAAGTGAATCCCGATCCTGTTGGCCGGCTACTCGCTTTGGCGATTACTCAAAGCGAGAACGGTGAAGTGAAAGATGAAAGATGACGCACATGAAAGAAAAAGAAGTTCTACTGTCAACTACTGTCTACTATGCACTTATAATGTATAGTAACCGGATTTCTAGCCCGTTTGTAGGCTGTTTTGCCTAGATAGAGAAAATAAAAAAACAACCACCATTATAAGCCTGTTAGACTATGCGACACCCATTTTAGCGTAACGCATTTGTTTTTTTGTAAACGTAGCGCATTTGTTTGTTGTGAACTAATGAAACAACGCTTCAACTAGGTAAACGAACTACGCAACCAAAGCCTGTCTGGCATAAAACATCGAAGAAATTATGCTCACTAGTCAAGGTGGCCTCGTGAAGTTCCTTGGTTATTACAGGTTCCACGGGAGTTGTCCTCAAAAACGGAACGATTTAATACTTTTAATTGAAACAACAAACTATTCCCGCTGATTACTCTGTCCAATTTACTCCTTGCGTGTTACCATGGCAGAAATTAATAGAAGCGCAAGAAAATTGTAGCCGAAGAGGCAGATCAGCGCGCGTATTTGCATAGACAGTTCGCAATCGTTTGCGTACTTTTTGTCAACTTTCGTGGAACTAATAGTTCGTCGGAAAGGCCAGTCCAAACAGCCTACAGTTTCCTTGATCAGCAGGAAAATGTGACCGCTTTGCAACAAATAACAACAAAGAATTATTGCACTCTTCCGTCTTTTACGAAATAGTTGATGTAAAATTTATGTCCCTCCGAGGGTGGAGGCACAGGCGGTCAAGAGGAGAGTGAACCTTCATTAGCATCGCCCGCCTCTCTCCGCGGGGAGAGTGAAGAATGATGAAACATAAGCGAAAACCATCCACTTTTTGATGTTTTCGATCATAAAAAATTTCAAAACTAAAAATTTGAACAAAACTCAACGCTATCTTGTAGAGTCGCTTCTCAGCTATCGAACAGATATTGTGGTTTGTGTGTATCTATTGCCGCCCCGGATCTTTTATGCTCTAAAGATCAACGATTTTTCATAATTCTCTGCATTTTGGCTGAAAAGCTGTATATTTCATGTGTTATTTACACGTAAGTACCTACAGTTGACCTTAGTCACATTTGTAGAGTCTAGAAAATCGGAACGTATAATTCGTGATTCCGTCGCTACGGTGTTTAGCGATTTTTTCACGCTTTGAAACGATACCATTGCGATCCAAGACAAGATATCAGGAACATGGATAGCTTTTTGAGATTAGTATTACCTAAAGCTTCGCATAGCGCAGATTAGCATTTGGTAAGAACAGTTTGAAAGGTACCGGAATGGGCGCTACGACCGGAACGATTATATCTTCCATTTTTCTCTACTATAGTACTGTAGAGAGGTTTGCTATACTGCACGCAACATTCTCGGCGTATTCCAATAGACTTTGCATGGAACTGTTCTTCACCCTTGGTTTGCCTCAAGCTGGGAAACCAATGCTTTTTATCAGTAGCGGAAGGCATCTTCGTAAAATCACTGTTGACCTTAGTCAAATGGGTAGTACTGTCACAATATTCTGACAACAGTGAAAATGTTAAGCGAACGAGATGCCGAAAAATAACCCTAGAATCCTCTACGAAGAACGCTCCCGCTTCGTTTCCATTACCATATCCATTTTCGTGGTGGCCCTCAACAATCTGCCTAGTTCATTTAGTAGCCAGCTCCAGCGCTTCTCCACACTGCTTTTTTCATCACTACTTCTTCTTCTTGATTCCGGCTTGCAGGCTGTAACCCATACTATTTTATAATTAATACTTAACTTATTCAGGTACCTCATTTTCATCGAAGTAAATGGGTAAGTGGAGTTGAGGGGGAGAGAGGGATTGGACAGGTCCCGTCAAACACTGAACATAGGGAAGGGCTGGCAATGTGATGCTATGCTATTTATTCACCGCCCAACTTCGGAATCATGTGGATTGCGGTAATGGCAATAATGTTTTAGTCGTGATCCATCTTCATCGTTTCTTGAATGGCAAGAAACCGACCACAGTAAACAGATTAAATTTTACTTACCAGTCCAGGTAGTGGGGCCTGGCACATTGGAACGAGGGGTGCCTTCAGGAGTTGATGTGCACGACTTAAAAAACTCTAGTTGATCGGAAGAAAATGGACGCCTATGAGAAGGGGCTTCACGCACGATGTTCCTCATATAGTTGAACAGTTCCTATTCCTATTCAGGCGACTTTCTTAGCCTCTCCATCCAAATCGGCTGTACGGACAGTTGTTGAAGAGATGGCAAGAGACAGTAGTTAAACAAATACGAAGAAAAAATAAGAAACAATAACGAAAGAAATATATATTAAATGCGAAATGAATCGATAGTAATAAAATCTGACAGCACCGACGCCAGATGGCGAAGATTACTGTAAGTCGGAGCGTCAATCTTCAGAACCAATGCTACTGTATTTAGCGTACAGTGTCGTACTAAATACAGTAGCATCTTAGAATACAGTGTCGTACTAAATACAGTAGTATTTTAGAATATATCGTAGAATACAGTGATTTTCTTTAGGGAGGGCAGTGCTCTGAATATTTTGTTCCGCGCGTAAAACAGACTGTGACCAACTACCGTAATCCATTATGTAAAAAGTGGTATTCATATCAAAAAAGATTCTGGCCCAATGCGACGCTAATGTTGGATCATTAGACTAGTATCCATTAAAGGGACATGGAAGCGAGAAATTTTGTGAAACCGAACATGACCATACTTCTAGAATATGTTTCTGAGACGATAATAAAGATAATAGTGGTTGAAAAATATTTTTAAAAAATTTCTGCGGCGAGAGATATTTATTTGTTTCGGGAATACGTCGATGCCGTTTACCTTGTTCCTATGCGCTAAATGCCGTAAGACTGCGCCTTGGCTGGGAAACGATTTTTAGGATATCTCGCGAAGTAGACATTTTTGTGCACTCTGATTTTGGTTTTTATATTATTTATGCGATAAACTTTCACATGAAAGCCAATCTTTTTTTGGCTTCCATGTCCCTTTAATGAGAAAGCAGGAAAGAAGTTGATAATGATAGAATATGAATATACGCGGAATTCGAAGAGTGCGATGGATTAAAAAATGTGGTATGCGCAAAAGTCAAAATGGGTGATCTCTAACTAGTATCATTCGATAGATCTCATGACAATGCACCCGAAATGCTAAGATATAGTATCCAAAAGTAGTCCCAAAACGAGAAATTAATTTTCAAAAATTGCCGTTTTATAATGGGAATTTCAGTTATGCGAGGATTTCTCGAAAAGGGGGAATTTGGGTGATATGGCAATTGGATATGATAGAAATGTAAGCGTCCTCTTCATGATAAGCCTAAACCTCCCTCTCCCTTCGCGTCCCAAAAAAAAAGTTATCCATCCGCAAACCTTCGAGAAAATCAAGTTTTCTATCTGACCTCCCTGGAAAACGAGGTATACTGTAAGACCTTTCGTCAAATTTTTGAGAGCAACGATCAGATTCGCTTCCCGAACATCGCGTTATGCCTTGATTTCTATGATATTTCTGTATTACTTTTGCAACCTAACTACTTCTGAACACTTCTAATCTCACTTCGCTCAGATACCATCACTTGACATCTGTTTTCCGACATTTCTAAATTGCGCATTCACGACGTTTTACCAGTCCGTGTTCCGAAATTCCGAATGTCTCTGCGTCTCTCTAATTTCCATGCTCTCTCGCCTACACTCTCTTAATTTGCATACGACTCTATTCTACGTAGCAGGACGTAGTGCGCATTTGCTTTTCCTCTATTCTGATCGTTTTTTCTAACGAAGAAAGCTTATATTTGCCACGCACTGTGTTAGGTATGACTGTGAACGTATTCTACTTGCTTCATGCAACGGTTTGGTCTTGCGCTACAGCGATATCCGAACTTCAACTTCGATCAGCTTTGGTTGCGTGCTTTATGAGGTTTATTTGAGCCGTTTCGTTCTTAGAAAGGCATATTGCTTCAATATGACAGGGAAAAGGCAGTCGACAAGCGGTAATCTTGGCGACAGTTTGAGTTTCCGGCTGACAGTAAACTGATTCATCTATCTGACCCAGCGTCCGACCTCTTTTACGCTACGACCCCGCATTCCGAATTTGTTTTAGCGATATTGCGCCATGGTTTTACACTATTTTTGGTTTTTATGTAACTTTTTGCAAATGGGGTAAGCATGCCTATTATCTGAAACGACTCTAATCCCGAAATAATGAATTTCGTCAAAGTCGGTGCCCTCCCTAATTTTCTTATTTATTTTTTAATTATGAAAATTTTTGTTATGGTATTTGAATAGCTTCAAGCCATAGGACTCATATGAGCTTAACTTATTTTTGACTACTTGCTCCCTTTAATTAATCTTGTTTACGGAAATATTAGGCTTTCCAATAAAACAAGTCATCATTACAATATCCGATGATCCACTTGCAGAGGACCAGGGTTTCAATTAACCTATTCAACTAAGAGTCAGAACTACAGAATGAATAGCTTCTTCGTGCGTTCCGCGAGAGCCTTTAATTTGTCTAGGCTACCTGTACACACTCAATAATTCATCCCATTGTCATTGGTGCTAATTCCTGTGTCATTTTATTCTCTTTCATTTTGTTCTCATTACCCGCGTTTCCATGAAACTGCATAAATATCTTTCTAACTGTGCAGTAGAAAAAAGCAAGGTTCAGTTATTCATTTGCACGTAGAGCAAAAGCGAAATGTTATTTGTAAGCGGAAAATAATATTTCAGCCTGGATCGCCAATGCCAGAGATTCCGATAGCATCCACTTCGATGCTTCCTCCTTCGAGAACTGAAGATGGCCGGTTTGCAGCAGAGTTCATACGGTAAGTATTGATTGATTGGATCACCTCGCCTTTCAGTTCCTTAACTTATAGAAAAAGCGTTAGTGATGTCCGTCTGTCCGAAGTTTGTAATTCCGTGGGTCACACTTGCCTAAAGGCCGGACGGAAGCGCTTTGCCGGCGAATAACAAGCGCGCGACAGCGAGTTGCGAATTTAGGCCCAGCTCAGATTGTAGCCGCGAGGCGGACGCAGCGAATGATACCCGAAACACGCAAAACAACACAAAACTCGCACCAAAATAATTTAAGGCAACTTTCGAGCATACTGTAGGAAAATTTAAGTTGGTCGTGCTAAAGTCCGGACGAAGTGTA
>LS852951.1:5132-15611 GCA_900490955.1 Micoletzkya japonica
TTATGCAGAGTAGACATATTCTAGCCTTCTTGCACCTGGAGAAGCGATATATAGCAGAAAGAAGTAGGGAAAACGCTTGGGTGCGAAGCCTGATCGAATTTAAAATAGCGCGCTTTTCGTAGTCCCAATCTGAAACTGAAGCTCGAAGTGGATACCTAGTAACGGGGAAACAGTCATTCTAGGGCAAGTCGATGATGTAGAATCCGATTCCGGCATCGGCAGAGTCATAGCGATCCTTGCTAGTACAAAAAATTGCAAGTTTGCCGAAGTGCCGAGGGGTCGAAAGTTCGCACACTGAATTTTGAGCGAAATTGAAATTTAGTTATGCACAGTAGACATATTCTAGCCTTCTTGGACCTGGAGAAGCGATATATAGCAGAAAGAAGTAGCGAAAACGCTTGGATGCGAAGCCTGATCAAATTTAAAATTTCGAATTTCAATTTGAAACTGAAGCTTGAAGTGGACACCTAGTAACGGGGAAACAGCCGTTCTAGGGTAAGTCGATGATGCAGAATCCGATTCTGCGGTCGTCGAAAGCCTAGCGCTTCATGCTGAAATCGTGATATGCCCCGAGGGCGCGAATTTTGAACAAACATTGGAAAAGCCTAGCGAAGTAGTGCGCTGGGTGACCAGGCCCATACGGAGGACATGTGCAAAGTTTAAAAAAAATCGACCGATTTTTACGTTTTTAAATGGAGTTTAAGTACCGAAAAATTTCGACGTCACCGTAGGCGGGCATCTGGAGGAGTTTTGATGCATACCCGGTACCGAAAGATTCGACTGGTGCTCCTCTATCTTTTGGTGAAAACCGTACGACGATTCGTTAACTTTGACGGAAGTTACATGGAAAAAAGCGAAAATTTTGGTCGCAACTTTGACGCCTCGGGGCTAATTCGGCTTTGAGAAATCGCCGAGGTCATCTTGGTGGCTATACGTACTTTTGGGCGTAGAATCCGAAAATGATAACCAAAAGATGAAAAATTTTGAAATTTGAACTGAAAATCGACTTTGAAATTTCAAACAGGCTTTTCATGCCTCAAGAAAGTTGAAAAAAGGGCTCCGCAGCTCCGTTCATTTTTGGAAGACCTTTCGAATAAAAAAAGATTTATGAAATTTCGTAAAGAATGAAAAAAGTTACGATGTTTCATCGAAAACCCTTAGTACTTTCTATATAATAGAGGATTCACCCAGATGGATTTCACCCAGATGGATCGAATGCACGAACCGTCCACTGACAACGCTTCGTCCTCCCACCGACTCGGTCCCTCCGTGCAGTAGGAGTGCCATCAGCGAGCACCGCTGTTCGATCATCTCCGCCTAGATGGATTGGAGTGAGCTGGATGGATGGAATACATCTGGATGGATAAAATCCATCTGCATAAATCTTTCGCATCTCAGAGCAATTGAACTATCCTAGACTGTCCACGTTAGCTAGTATGTATTGCCCGGAAGAATGCAACTCATCCAGATGGATGCCCAGATACATTTCCCACCTTGAGGATCGCACACAGCTCCGTCAGCGTTTCCAGATGCGGGTTGTGAATGACGAGAAGAAGGACGACGGCGACGGCGTGGCGGGCGGGGGAGGACTCGAACCACGCAGCGAGGCGGCGCCCGGCGTTTTCGCACCTGACACAGACTGTGTAACGAACCCGTAGCCTGATGGCATCGCTGGAACACCCTCTTTCTCAAGTAATCCAGTTGTTTTCCGTTCCATACGGGAAGAACTATTACGATGCTGAAAGGTGGCCGTACCGTATATGGGCAGCTATACCGCCCATCATTTTGAACTAGAGCCTACCAGTGAATAACTCGAGGTTTTGGTTAGCCTACCGATGAGGCGTCAGGAATAATAAGGCGCCTACCAAGTTAAGCTTCTTACAAGATAAGGGGCCTACCACCCGACTGTCCGGTCCGTTCGCTATCGTGAAAGCTGCACTATCGTAATCTCATTCCTCGTTATACATAAATCATTGCTTAGCCCCCGCCCCCCTTCAAATCATAACGTAACCCGCGACTCCTACCGTACCCCTCTCAACTACTGTAACTACCGTTAAGCTAGTAAATTGTGGGCCGTGTTTGAAACACTTGAAACAAGGCCATATCTCGGCTGGAAAAGGTCGTACAGAATTCTGGTTGGAAGTTTTGGAATCCTCAGGACGAGATCTATTTGTGTATCAAGTTTGGCAATGATTCATCAAGTTTAAAGACCTTTAAAACGTAAAAATGCGGTATTGGAGAGGTTCGAACAGGGATAGCGAGAATTTCATTCATTCAAGTTATATAAAAGCCGTTTTAACCGGTTTAGAGTTGTCTAATCATCACCAAATTTGATACACAAGTAGATCTCGTCCTGAGAATTCCAAAAATTCCAACCAGAACTCTGTACGACCTTTCCCAGCCGAGATATGGCCTTGTTTCAAGTGTTTCAAACACGGCCCACAATTTACTAGCTTGACGGTATCTACCTCCAAACCGCTCGTCCACCGAGAAGAACTGCCTATAGATGCGGAACTTGTCGTCGATGACCCGAAGCAGAAACAAGCAGCCGGACCGGGTTAGAGTGCACGACGAGTCGCCGTGGGTACTGTAGGTATACCATAGAAAGTATCGCAAAGTGATTTGAGTAAGTGTTGAGTAAGTGTAGTAACTGCACGTATTTGACAGGTTTTTAGCATAAATTATCAGCAGTAGCTCAGAAAACGGAGAGAGAAAATATTTTTAAAATTATTTTCTCCAAAAAAACGCACACTGCCAGGTGCGAGAGCGTCTATTCCAGGATGGTGTCAAGTAGTTGTTGACACCATCCTGGAATAGACGCTCTCGCACCTGGCAGTGTGCGTTTTTTTGGAGAAAATAATTTTAAAAAGTAGACCTGCAAGGAAATCCATCTAGATGCATGGAATCCATCCAGATGCATAGAACTCGAACCACGCAACGGTCAAATGGATGAATACTTTCACCCAGATGGATTCTATGCATCTGGATCTATGCATCTACAAGAAAGTTGTACACTCCGATGAAAGCTATCCATCTAGATGCATGGAATCCATCCAGATGCATAGAACTCGAACCACGCAACGGTCAAATGGATGAATATTTTCACCCAGATGGATTCTATGCATCTACAAAAAAAGTTGCACACTCCGACGAAAGCTATCCATCTAGATGCATGGAATCCATCCAGATTCATAGAACTCGAACCATGCAACGGTTCAAATGGATGAATATTTTCACCCAGATGGATTCTATGCATCTACAAAAAAGATGCACACTCCGATGAAAGCTATCCATCTAGATGCATGGAATCCATCCAGATGCATAGAACTCGAACCACGCAACGGTTAAATGGATGAATATTTTCACCCAGATGGATTCTATGCCACGTACGATTACAACCTACATCTAACTGTGGGACAGCGCTTCCCTTTAGAGAGTCGATACCGTAGTCAGATTTTGGCTTAAAAATCCATTCTCAATACGCGTCACGTACGCGTCGCGGTTCGCCACTCGCTGTGCATTTTAAATGTTTCGTGCGCGTTGATTTAAACGGTCGTGTATGCATCTGGATCTATGCATCTACAAGAAAGTTGTACACTCCGATGAAAGCTATCCATCTGGATGCATGGAATCCATCTGGGCATCCATCTGGACATCCTTACAGATGCATTCAGTCGGCTCACCTGTTGGCACTCCGCCAGCATCGCCTCAAACTCGGGGACGCCCGAAAAGCGAGCCTCCGCCACGGAAAGGCGGCTCTGCAAGGGATTACGGTAATCTTTTTTTGCTCTTTTATTGCTAAGAGAAAGCTCTTAAAATTAACGGAGAAAGCTTACTTGAACGAGTCGGCCCTGGAGGCAAAGACGCCATACAAAAGTGTCAGGGTATTCTCGTTGGCTAGCGACGTACGAGCGCTGTTGGCTGAAGAACACAACCATCGATAAGTAGCTCAAGATTGACGAAATAGCAGCATAATAAGCGCAAAAACTGTTTGAAAGACAACACTAGGGTTTGAACAGCAAGCAATATAATCTCATTATCAGACAGATTGATTACGGTATAACAGCAAAGAATGAAGAGACGCAGATGATCATTACGCCAATCGTCTTTCATTTCAAAACCCCTGCTCAAATTCCCTACAGTGTATTATGCGAATAATGCCCTATATTGATAAATGCAATTTGGCATAGCAAAACACCGTACCCGTCGGCCCGCCTGGTCCTCACGTCATTCACCGCAGCTTGGAGGTCCGCGATAACACTGCCCCGAATACACGTCATCGCCCTGGTCAAGAAATTCCTCTGTTCATAACAAATATGAAATTCATTTAGCGTCAGATTTAACCATTGATCACGTACGATTACAACCTACATCTAACTGTGGGACAGCGCTTCCCTTTAGAGAGCAGATACCGTAGTCAGATTTTGGCTTAAAAATCCATTCTCAATACGCGTCACGTACGCGTCGCGGTTCGCCACTCGCTGTGCATTTTAAATGTTTCGTGCGCGTTGATTTAAACGGTCGTGTTGATATAAGCTTAGATAAGCTACGCATATATAAGCTTAGAATGTCGCAAGAAACTAAAATTTAAAAAAATATCGATACCTCGAGAGACACTGCTCGTACTTGCCAATGTACAGCTCTGATTCCTTCCAGTCGGGGTGCGACCTGTAATAGCGCGATGTGGAGCAGCTGTCCGGAGGACAGTAGAGGGAACTGTAGGGTTTTGAAAACTGTAACGTTCCTAATCCATTTTCATTTCTAATTCCCGGACCGAAAATATCCGGAAAATCTACTACCGTAATCCTCCCCCTCTTACCGTAAGAAGTGCAGTCCCTCATCGATCGATGCGTAAACGACTGGCCTGTTACAGACAGTTTGCTGCTTGACGAGGAGAGTTTCTAAACTTATCGATTATTATCCTAACTTATGCAAATTTCCAAAAATTAGTAATAAATAATAATATCAATGGTAAACCTTGAAGATAGCATCAGCCTGCTTGAAGTAGTGCAGATTCGGCTTGATCTGTGCGGCCATCGCCGCTAGGTGCGTCTGAAAGAGAATTTCTACACTATATTTATCTTACGAACGAATGGAATGTCAAGCTTTGCACTGTGCCTATCGCCATCGTGATTTCACATGATATCCACAGTTCACACCATACGTGGGCAACCTTCCCGGCAACATGTTGAAATTCGGGACTACCACTGTACGAAATCAAGCCTACCAATTGAAATTTTGTAGGAAATATAGGCGTACCAAAGTAAAATTCCGAATAAATTTGGGCCTACCACCCATACTTCGGGTCGGTGCCCACGTATGGTTCACACATTAAGGGGTCTCCTCTTTCTTTAAAGGAAGCCACAAAGCGAGCAGATGTGGGAAAATTAGGGAGAAGCCCATTACAATCACCAATTTCTGAGGATGGAAAAAATCGATAATCACGAAAATGTACCTGATTCTTGAGCGCCCTCTCGCACGCCTCGTATAGGCGGCCGTCAGCTCCGACGTCTTCTGCACAAAGCATACTCACGTACGATTACAACCAACATCTAATTGTGGGACAGAGCTTCCCTTTAGAGATCTGATACCGTAGTCAGATTTTGGCTTAAAAATCCATTCTCAATACGCGTCACGTACTCGTCGCGGTTCGCCACTCGCTGTGCATTTTAAGTGTTTTGTGTGCGTTGATTTAAGCGATCGTGATACTGTAGCCCGGTTTCACCCCGCCCCCCTCCCACCCCACCCCTATGAATGGCCACAACTAGAGTTCGGCAGATGACCCAAGTCGTAAAAGTGCATTCTTTGTCTGCGTCTCTTCATTCGTCTCACCTTTCTCGTTCCCATACCTGCGCAGGTGTATTAGATTTTAAGCCGGAGACCCGTGCCTTTTAAGGTTAAAACTCACTTCATAATCGGAAACACGTTCTTTTCAACCATAAATTAACAAAATACAGCAAAAATGACGTATTTTGAACCGGACACACGTGGAGTTTACCATAATATTCCCCCCCCCCCGGACACCCGTTCAAGTGTTCGTGGGATATCTAAATCAGGCTGCGCACGTATGCTCGTTCCATTCATACGTGAGCAGATTTACCATCCATTTTTCTGAGATTTGGCCTACCTCTAACTAACGGAACTAAGTTGAACTCGGTTGAAACCCCCTGAAGCTCGGAAAAATTCGAAAAAATATAGCAGAAACTCATCAGGGGAATCTGTAGGCACCTCGGAAGGCTCGTTAAACTTCGTAGAACTCACAGAAATCGTTAAAAATCAGATAAATATCAGTTGACCCGTCAGAGACCTCCAGAAGAATCGTAGAGGTCAAGTGAAACCAGCGATAGCACCCGTGACCTACCGTAACCCTCCCCCTCCCCAATTACCGTATGACAGTCGGCCACCTTCTCCTGCAGCATGCGCAGACGCGCGACGTTCGCACGCAACGCGGCCGCCTCCGCGCAGTCGGCCGCGTCCTCGACCGGTGGACCTGCACATCATAAAAGCTGGAATGGACTTGGCAGCGTGCCAACTTTTCAAATTTGGGCAAACAGACTCCAAAGGCTAACGCGTCTTTACAACATTGAAAAGATCAAAGATCGAAGTCTGAAGATCAAAGACCAAACCTTCGCGGTCGTAGGCAAGGCGCACCGCGGCCGCCAGCCGCTCCGCAAGTAGGTGCTCCGCTCCGGCTACTGTATGCGCTAAATAACGCAAGTCCAATCAACAATACACGGAACGGAAATTTGAATACGGGGATCGGCAATATCTGAGTAGACCATATGTGCCCAAAAGCTACCGTAACCTTCTTACGAGTTATTTACCATGTTTTACCATAAAACAATGTATTTTTAGAAGCGTACAAATCGAACTAAATAAAAAAAACTTACTGGGACCCAGTCCCTCCTCTTCCTCTTCTTCTCCATTCGCATCGTCCCCCGGAATTCCATACAGATGCGCGTCCTTCAGCAGAGCATTCGTATCGCGCACGAGCGCTTCGAATTCCTTCTGGATGGATCAATATTAAAAATCCATCTGGGTGGATTATCCACTCAGATGCGTCGTCTACATAGATGGATTATTGTTCTACTATATCACTCCTTCCCCGTTAGAGTAGCTAGATGGTTTAGGCAGCTTCCTGCTTACATTATCTCTGCACCTTCAACCGATTCATTCCGTTGTCGATTATTTGCTAGTGACTATCCATCTCGATTCTCTCATTGATTCGTCCCCCATTAGCTCCTGCATTCCCCTCTTGTGCTCTCTCCACGGGTCCTCGACTACTCTCATGCACTCGTTCCCTCTCACGATGTGCAGACCACTGTCCTCAAGGTCTCATGCTGTCCCTCCCAGCAGTCACTCAGTCAGTCGCAGTCGATGGATTCAAGCAACACACGACGTTTTACCCATTCCGAGTTCCGAAATTCCGAATGTCTCTGCGTCTCTCTAATTTCCATTCTCTCTCACCTAGACTCTCTTAATTTGCATACGAGTCTATTCTACGCAGCAGGACGTAGTGGCAACATAGGGCATCCCCCCCCTTCCCCCTATCCTATCGATCGTTCCCTTTCAACCTCACGTCTTGGAACCACTCTCACACGCTTTCATGTCCCGTCTCATGCGCAAGCATGGTGATAAATGTATATATACATACATAGGTATACTACGGTAGCTTACCGCTTGAGAGACTTCAACATCAACAATCTGTGGGAGAGGAGAGATTTATGCCAAAAATGTTAGTTAATAAAAAAGGAACGGTATCTCGAAGTCGGAAATACCAAGGATACAGCAGATAATAAGAAATATGAACTGTTTCGGACAACTGTAAAAAAAGATACGGTTAATTTATCGGCCTTCGGCCTAAGCAGTCGTAATAGTACAACAATTCAATTGTCGGTGATTTGGGGGAATAACAATGTAAAGCATAAATAACTAGGCCAAGAAAGGGTCTTACTGGGACTAACAATAACTTGGACGCTAATGTCGAAAAGGAGCGGGGATAATAATGTATGAATGAAGGAATAAATCTGCCCTCACGATCGGGTTGGAGGAAGTGACAGATAACATCAGCGCTCCTCCCGAAATAGGAGAACTTTCCTTCCTTCCCGGCCAGTTTAGCGATATCCATTCCTGATCCTATATCCCTTGTGGACTTCGTGTCTCTATTTATCTAAGTTGGGGGAATTAGGCTTGACCTAGTGGAGTTTGGAAAACAAAGGTTATCAACGCTCACTGACCATATTAGAAAACAAACTTGTTTGTAAAATTGGGAAAAAATAACTATAATGGAAAATAAGGAATGGAGCCGGAACCAGAGACGGGAAAGCATGCTTATGCTGCGTCCGTCGATTAGACTCTGTTCAAACACTAAATTCTCCCGTGCGGAAAACGATGGCATACGGTAGAAAATTTCGGGTTAAATTTACTTAATTTTCTTTTTTGACTTACTTTAAGTGGTTCTGTTGATGCTGTTTTGCGTAATGTAGGCTGTATAATTGTTGCCCAATATCGAATTGCTCTTTCGCAAGATCCTGTCACGTGAAATCCCGGTGTTTTGGCCGCAAAATCTGCCTTATTTGTCCCTTACCCATTATCCACGCTTCCCTGGGCGCTAGTCTCCTCATTGCTGCTCATTTCTTCTTGCAAAGTGTCTTTCTGTGTTCTTTTTATTGCGGATTCGTCGCTAAAATAGTACTAATATCGTCTTTTAAGCAGTCGCACACTCTCTCAACATGGGTCGCGTCCGTACCAAGACTGTGAAGAAGGCGTCGAAGGTCATCATCGAGAAGTACTACACGAAGCTGACCCATGACTTCCACACCAACAAGCGCATCTGCGAGGAGATTGCCGTCGTCCCCTCCAAGCGGCTCCGCAACCGCATCGCTGGGTGCGTTTTTTTCTCCTTTACCTTTCACTTTTGCTCTTCTTTTTATCTGTGCCATTTTTCTACTATTCTACTGCCTAGAATGCCACTTTTCTTAGCTTCTGACTAGTAAATAGTTACAGAAAATAGAAAAAAAACAGGGAAAATAAGGCGATTATGTTGGTTAGGTTGCGGGACATCATGGACGCGCACAGGTTTACCACGCCGATAAGTGTTTAGCGGCCAATAAAATGCCGCTGGAATTTGCTGGCTAAACAAGCCAATGTTTTTGCACGTTGTCTTATTCATGACCATATTTGAGCGAACGTTTGAAAAAAAACGCCTGTTCATGGAATAGTTCTCGAAGCCTCGAAGTGAGTTTGATCATTAAAGATCCTTTCAAGCTTTGTAGGGAGGGCAGCGACTTTGACAAAATTCATTATTTCGAGATTAGAGTTGTTTCAGATAATAGGTATGCTTACCCCATTTGCAAAAAGGCACATAAAAGCCAGAAATAATGTAAAACCATGGCGCAGTATAGCTAAAACAAATTCGGAATGCGGGGTCATAGCGTAAAAGAGGTCGGACGCTGGGTCAGATAGATGAATCAGTTTAATGCAAGTCAGAAACTCAAACTGTCGCCAAGATTACCGCTTGTCAACTGCCTTTTCCCTGCCATATTGAAGCACTATGCCGTTCTAAGAACGAAACGGCTCAAATAAACCTCATAAAGCACGCAACTAAAGCTGATCGAAGTTGAAGTTCGGAAATCGCTGTAGCGCCAGAATTTAGAAATGTCGGAAAACAGATGTTAAGTGATGGTATCTTAGCGAAGTGAGCTTAGAAGTGTTCAGAAGTAGTTAGGTTGCAAAAGTAATATAGAAATATCATAGAAATCAAGGCATAACGCGGTGTTCGGGAAGCGAATCTGATCGCTGCTCTCGAAAATTTGACGAAAGGTCTTACAGTATACCTCGTTTTCCAGGGAGGTCAGATAGAAAACTTGATTTTCTCGAAGGTTTGCGGATGGATAACTTTTTTGGGACTCGAAGGGAGAGGGAGGTTTAGGCTTATCATGAAGAGGACGCTTACATTTCTATCATATCCAATTGCCACATCACCCAAATTCCCCCTTTTCGAGAAATCCTCGTATAACTGAAATTCCCATTATAAAACGGCAATTTTTGAAAATTAATTTCTCGGTTTGGGACAATTTTTGGATACTATATCTTAGCATTTCGGGTGCATTGTCATGAGATCTATCGACTGATACTAGTTAGAGATCACCCATTTGACTTTTGCGCACACCACATTTTTAAAGCCATCGCTCTCTTCAAATTCCGCGTATATTCATATTCTATCATTATCAACGTCTTTCCTGCTTCCTTATTAATGAATACTATATATATATATATTTTTTTATCATCATGCCTACACATGAAACAACATTTAGTGAAAAGCAAAGGAATACAATTAT
The DNA here is from genome assembly GCA_900490955.1 of Micoletzkya japonica. Lineage (NCBI taxonomy): Eukaryota > Metazoa > Nematoda > Chromadorea > Rhabditida > Diplogasteridae > Micoletzkya > Micoletzkya japonica. The sequence goes on from LS852951.1 coordinate 15,473, forward strand.
GGATGACTCTCCAGTGAAAGTGAGCGAATAAAATAAAGACGGATAATTAAAGATTAGAAATGATAAGATAGGGACGGGAACGGGAAGGGGGGAATAGAGGGGAATGTCCAATAAACTTGATGGTCATCATGACTGTGAT
>LS852951.1:16305-27653 GCA_900490955.1 Micoletzkya japonica
GGAATACAATTATGGATGACTCTCCAGTGAAAGTGAGCGAATAAAATAAAGACGGATAATTAAAGATTAGAAATGATAAGATAGGGACGGGAACGGGAAGGGGGGAATAGAGGGGAATGTCCAATAAACTTGATGGTCATCATGACTGTGATCCTTGTCTAGGAGGGAGACTAGACTACTGCGTGAGAGAGTGCAGTGAATGAGTCTAATGATCCAACATTAGCGTCGCATTGCGCCAGAATCTTTTTTTGATATGAAGGTCACTCTTTACGTAAGGGATTACGGTAGTTGGTCACAGTCTGTTTTACGGGCGGAACAACGTATTCAGAGCACTGCCCTCCCTAAAGCTTTGGAAAGACTTTTTAAAATGCTTTTAGCACGCACCGTCAGCCGTTCAGTTTGGCAAATCCAGCAAAGTTCCAAAATGTGCCCGTTTTGCGTGAGCTGCGAAATTAAAACTTCTAATGCATTATGAAAGCGGACATTCTTTTTTCTTAGGTTTTTTGTACTTCGCATGGTACTCCTAAAATACATAGATTCATATTCCATGGTCAAATGTTTTTGGCTAGTTTAATCCGGCTGTGCAGTGCGTGTTTTGCGAAATATGAAATTTCGTTAATTAACAGATTCTGGTAAAAATAACACTTACTGGCTGTTGATATTAGATAGAGCGCAAAAGAAATAACAAACAGCTCAGTATGCTGCTGTAGACGAATGTCTTGTTGTGTAAGGGAGGAGAACTCTAATATTCTACCAGTAAATCCTTCCCAACTAAGATGAAAAGTCTTTGCATAACCCATACGTGGGCGCGGTTGTCCAGTCGGACGTTAGGATGGGCATAGGCGGGCGCGGTTGCAGGTACCGTGGTTGGGTGGCTTACTGCAAAATTTTTTTCGCCTAGTGGTTATCTCACTGCAAAATAATATTTTAGCGAAATTGTCCGATATTTATGTATGGGTGAACCAGTACAGTAAGTTACCGGCAGGCCCCCCTACCCACGTATGAGGAAATTCGAGGACTGTGTTTGCCCATGTATGGCATAACCATTTTCTTTTGCAGCTTCATCACCCATCTGATGCAGCGTATCGAGCGCGGCCCGGTCCGAGGCATCTCGATCAAGCTGCAGGAGGAGGAGCGTGAGAGGCGAGACAACTACATGCCCGAGATCTCCGTCGTCGACCCGAACATGCTCACGTCGATCAAGGTGGACGCGGACACGAAGAAGATGATCGAGTCGATGGTGAGTCTCGTTTTTATCAATTTATTGGGGGCTTGAAAGGCGCTGATATTGTCTGGGTCTTTAGTGAATACTTGCTGGAGGTCACGGTATTTAGAGCAAACGTTTGCGCCCGTTTTCAAAATAGTTTGTACTTATATTCTTTATTTTTGATTTGGCGCATACCGTCAAGCTAGTAAATTGTGGGCCGTGTTTGAAACACTTGAAACAAGGCCATATCTCGGCCGGGAAAGGTCGTACAGAGTTCTGGTTAGAATTTTTGGAATTCTCAGGACGAGATCTACTTGCGTATCAAGTTTGGTGATGATTAGACAACAACCGGTTAAGACGGCTTTTATCTGAGAAATTATCGCTATCCCTGTTCGAACCTCTCCAATGCCACATTTTTACGTTTTAAAGGTCTTTAAGCTTGCGGAATCGTTACCAAACTTGATACACAAATAGATCTCGTCCTGAGGATTCCACAAATTCCAACCAGAACTCTGTATGACCATTCCCAGCCGAGATATGGCCTTGTTTCAAGTGTTTCAAACACGGCCCACAATTTACTAGCTTAACGGTAGATGGGCACGGTTGCAGGTGCCCTGTTTGGGTAGCTTACCGCAGAAGTTTTTTTCTAATAGTGGTTAGCTCACTGCAAAATAACATAGTATCTAAACAGCGCAATCTCTGTGGATGCGAGGGCCACAGCAGTAAGCTGCCGGCAGACCTTGCCCACATATGTTGGGGCTCTTCTTCTGCGGTGCATGTAGCGTTAGTTATTTAGTTATGTTTTTGCAGCTGTTGAACGCGTAGGTAAGTACTAGAAAGCGGAAAATGAGCTATTCATGCACTAGAAAATATTAAGCAAAAGTATTGTGTTATTCAGTAGGCGCATACTGTCAACCATCCGCTTGCGCAACTGCTTTGATTGTGCGAAAGCGCACACGTTGTTTGGCAGGCTTAAATTACGGTGAATATATTTACCAAAGTTTTGAAAGCTTTTTTTATTTCACCACATTTTCGGTGTTTTGTTCGCATAGCATTGCTAACCGCATAGCGTTGTTCGCGCAATTTTGCAGATTGCCTTACATAATTAGGTTAAACGAAATGCTTCTATTCTTGCTAGCGGTTTGCGCTATGCTTCTGCGGTGCAGTCATCCGTCCGATAGGACAACATGCCCATGAATGAGGCCAACACAGTTTATGCAAAGAAGTCATTGCCTAAAACAATTAATTTACAGTTTATCTTGTTTGTAAGGGAATTTTACATGATAGGCGAGAGTAGGTTCTCTTCACACCCTGTAAACTGACTTTGTTTTTGGTGAGAAGCACGATTGAATATTGTATAATAGATGGTTGCTTTCCTAAGCCAAATGTGATGTTGGGCTTACGGTGTGAGTACCAAGCTAGCCATTATTTCAGCGCATAGATCACATAGTAACGTCGCTCAATTACAAAGTGCTTTGATTCTTTAATGGAGACCGGGATAAAGGTGCCTGGATTCATATTTCCAAGGTTAGAAAAAAGCATAATTTGGCAGAAAACTAGATTTGAGTGCCTTGATTATGTAAATTTTCAAAGCACAAAGTGCCTTTGTTACGTCGTATACGGCGTACTATTTGATCAAGTTTTGAGCGAAATCAACGCAAGGCGTAGTTCAGCTCTTCGCGTTAACTTAGGTAAATTTATGTTGGTTTTAGTGGGTGCGCCGCAGCCCTCCAAGATAACAAATTCCAGCCCCATGCCTTGTACAGCCGGGTTGAGCCAATATCTTGGAAAAGCATGCCCCTCCTCTTGATCCTTGTTCACCTCTTTATAGGTGGATGAGTTTGCACGGGGAGGACACCTGCATATTTACTATCATGCTCGCAGATTGCCTTTGAAGATAAACGTTACGGAGTAGATAATACAGTGGTGCTATAATATACGCTAGTTGGTCTAGTTTACATAATAGTAGTGACGTTTTGCGCTTTGGCATAAAAATACAACTAGGGGATCACGGAAACTTGTAATATATGCTAATCTTTATTAATCCTCTCCCTTGCAGGGCCTCAACATCCCCGCCCTGTCCGTCGACGATCCCAAGGCTGCCGGACGTCGTTAAGGAGCGCGAGGGATGAAGTGGGAGAGGGATGGATGGGAAGGCGGAAGACCATCTCGAGCTCATTCATCATCTCTACTCCTTTCCCCTCCTTTGCTCTCCAATCACCGCCAAGCGGGCCTGCTGTTTTTGTTGTTGCCCGATTGGCCCTTGATAAATATACACTGAAAACGTGGCTTAGTAGTTGGAACATTTTGAGGGCTTTGGTTAATTTTGGGACTTTGTGGTAATGTTTTGGGCTGTGGTGCTAATGTGGTAGTGCTAATTGCGGTACGTTTTGGGGTTTATTTAGTAGGCTTCGTTAACTGGAGTGGTTTTGTCTTGAAGCTATTGGTACGTAATCTAGCCGGAAAGAAGTCGCCTCTAATTGATGAGGCGTCGCTGACCCTAACGATGTGATGTCCTCTTCATATATCTCGCGTAGTGTGGGTCGTAGATTACGCAGTGGTTGAGAGAATTAGGAGGGAAAGAGGAGAGAGGGAGAGATATAGATACAGAGGGGGAGGGAGAGGGTGGAAAGCCGAGAAGAGCGAAGTTGAGTGATTGCGGATGAGTGGTGGGCCTGTCGGAGGGAGAGGGAGGGTCCCGCCCTCCGCTCCCTCCCCTCTCTCCCCCCCCCCCCCCCTAGAGCAGTCCTCTCGCCTCAGCGGCTCCTCTGTGTGTTGCTTATGCCTAGTATGAGGATCGTCTAACCCCTACTTCCCTATCCAGTATGGGTCTGGTCCCCCTCGTCACCACTCTACTGGTAGCCTCGGTGAGACTGGACCTGACCCCGACCAAGCTCGACGGCAACCCTCTTCACCTCATCTCGCCCAGCCGCAACCTCACCCTAGCACTGGTGGGCGGCAAGGTTCAGGTCGGTTTTCACTTTATTGTAGAGAGTGAACATTTATCTTATCTTTGTTGCACATGACATAGATAGCACGACGTTTTTATCAGTCCGCGTTCCGAAATTCCGAATGTCTCTGAGTCTCTCCAATATAAATGCTCTCTCGCCTCCACTCTCATAATTTGCATACAAATCTATTCTACGCAGCATAACGTTGTGAGATAGTGTATGTATAGTGTATATTGTAATGCTATCTTCCGGTTTTGGCGCCATAGGTACAGAATGGGAATTGAGAAACGGTTATTGGCTGGGTAGGTAGCGTGTAGCTTTATGTGGTGGTTGAAGCTTAAGCTCCTCAGATTCTCCTTCTGGCACTTTTCTGGGTCATGTTTCAAGCTTTTGCAATATCGGAGCCTGGGCACAGATCTTTGAAATGTGTACAGCTAACAAGTGGAGAAGCATGAATGGCCTAGTGCGTTCAATATTCCTGAACATCAACTGGATCCTGCTTATTATATTTATTCACCTCATGGAATTAGGTAGATGTTGACTACGAGGTTGAGTTTGACTATAACTGTTGTACCACCACAATCAGAGAGAGCAAGACACATCGTTGTAAGGTCATCCGGAAACCGAAGTCACCCGGGTTGCCTTCCAGACCACTGACCAGCCCTCCCACCGCACGGCCTTCAGCAGGCAAATTAGATGCGCACAGTTTTATTTTTGCATTTTGGAGCGTCTGCAAGAGCTCTAACGACGAGTGCCCTCACTCACTGATACCGCACTCTGAAACATATTCCAACCGGGTTGCCTTCCAGTCTACCGACACGATCCCGGTCGCTTCGCTGGAGGAGGGCGAGACGCTGTCGCTGACGATCAAGTGCGTGACCCCCGGCACGCTCCAGTTGGCCACCACCGAGTCGGCTACGGTAGTCCATAGTGCGGCCCTGTGCAGCAGTGCGAATGGTGAGATACTGTAATAAATAAATAGATGTGAGCATGGTGAGATAGATACGGTAGAAGTTCAGAAACTGTACACACATCATAGGAAGAGTAGGTAGCATGAAATTGTATTGTGGCTGTGTAGCAGTACGAATGGTGAGATACGGTAGACATGCACTGAACAAATGGTGAGGTTTTTGAAGCCGGTTGGTTTGCGCTTCGCACGCTTTATATAACTTGCAAATTCTGCCGCTCTTGCGATTATATACTACGCACAGCACCCTTTTCTCACAAACCCAGAAAAGATGCCATATGATGAGCAAATGTGTGTAGAAGAGGTCTACGTATTCTTGCCCACGACCACCCTATCGTACGCCCTAAGGTGTATTTGAATGAGTGAAAGAATGAATTATCTGAAATATGTAATTGCGCTGTTTCTGTTTGCCTCTGCTATTTTGCAACCGCATTCTCTTTCTTTATTCTTCGTACTCCCAAATATATAGTCTGTTCTACAGTCTATAATAGACTAGACAAGTTAGTAAATCATTGCGAATGCGGTGTGCAAAACAGAGAGAGAGAGAACTAAATATTTGGCGCCAATCTCAATAACAGGTAGACCGGGTTATTCCTAGCGTTCGGCAAATGATCTGTAATTGGATCACTATCGGGTCATGAAAGTATAAAAATGGACGGAGACAGGAGAGAAGGAGGACGAGACGCTGAAGCGAAAGCACGTTGCCTCATTTGGTCTTGCGCCGTATCTGCGGAACTCTAGTTACTCCTATACAAACAGTTATTGTCTAGAAAATCGGAACGTATGATTCGTGATTCCGCCGCTACGGTGTTTAGCGTTTTTTCACGCTTTGAAACGATACCATTCCGATCCAATACAAGATATCAGGAACATGGATAGCTTTTTGAGATCAGAATTTCCTAGAGCTTCGCATACTACACATTAGAAATTGATAAGATCAGTTTGAAAGGTACCGGAATCGGTGCTACGACCGGAACGATTATATCTCCATTTTTCTCTACTATGCACTCCCCCCATCCTTACATTCCCTGACGTTGTAGTAGTCCGCTCCTTGTCTCCACACATGTGCTCGAGACAATCCGAAGTGCGCGCGCTTACGATCGGCAATTTGGCAAAGCCGGACTACTAAACGGAAAGCAGCAGAGCCGGGAATTAGGAGAGCACGTTTCGGGATGTTCTAATGAGTGATTCCCGGTTTTATCCGATCTCTGCAGCCTTTATTGAGGTAATGATGGCTCACGAATATGGTGTTTTCGTGGAATCCGGAACCGGAAATAAGACGGCCAGGAGGTGTCAGGCTAAATGCGAGACGTGCCACTAGCCGGCCAGATTGTTGTTTAGGACGTGACCAGCGCAAGTGTAAGAAGCGCATCGCGGTCGCTTGTAAACCGATATCTAACCCACGGGGGGGGGGGGCTTCGCCCCCCTCAGGGGGTGAGAGATCGCCAGAGACCCGTAAGGAACGGCCGAGGGATGACAGTTGCGAGGGGAGCGAAAGGGGGACCCGACGGGGGGAGTAACAATAACATTTTGGGAGCTGCCGCTCATTGTCAGAGCCACACGTCATCGGAGTGATCAACGCTTCCCATCTGTTTGGAGAACTATGGATGTTTTGAAACTTAAACTATGCCTAAAAGCTGGCAAGCTTGGGGACGCGAAAGCTTGTAAGCCCGTTAGAATAAGAAGTTTCACGTCGCCTATATTATAAATGTCACTGTCCCGGTTGGTACCAATAGGAGTAGGCAGGTAAGAGGAACCTTGACAAATTGAGTGTCAGAAAAAAAAAACTCCAATGTGATTCGGCAAGTTGTTTGTTGTTCGCATGACTATGTATTTACGGTGCGAGAGCGAAGCGGCATGAAGAGAACGAAGTAGGAATGCGCTTACTGTCGGAACTCTTTGAAGATATGTAGGTGCCAAGTTTGTCAGACATTAATGGCTATGAGTGCCCGAGGGGACATGTGCTATCACTCAGCGAGAGCTTACGACTCTGTGTCTTCGTCTCCCTCTCTTCGACTCAAGAGCCGATAATTTATGGGAGCGCTCCAGTCGTTTGCTACTACTAAATACATGGGGTCGTCGCTGAATTACTGGTTGTTTTCGGGGAGCTTAACATAGGATTAGACTTATGCTCAACCATGTTAAGGGTAATTTGATTGAGTATGGCCTTGAGTATGGAGAGAGTGTGTACAGTATATACTGTCGAAAAGAGTGTCCCTAAAGCAGAAGAGATGATGTGAGAAGGATCAAAAACGATTTGTGGAGAGTAATTTCAGGGAACAGATCCGCTGCCGTTTGATAGAGCGTGCAATCTTTCTGACAATGCGATCGTGTACGTATTATTACGGACGAAAACGTTCCGTCAGTAATCTCGTTCCTACTTCGTCTGAATTCTCTTCACACAGCTTCGCTCTGTCGTCGGAAATGGGAACGAGACGACTGACGGATCATTTTACTCATCCATATCATAAGTTACGGCATAGCGGGAAGTATTATGTTTCACGGGGGCTATGTAAGTTCGAACTAATGTTTCAAATCTTAATATTCTAAAACTCGAATTTAATACCTGAAGATGATCATAGACGGTGGTACGACGCTCATTCCATTTGCTAGATAGACTTTGCGTAACTCATCGATTATCTGTCAATAACCCCGTCTGACCGTGTGAGTGCTAGAGGGCAATACATCGATCAAGCATGAGGGAGGGAGAGTTGAGAGGCAGGAGGGAAGAAGAGAGTTACGAGGGAGAGAGAGATACACTCTGCGGGATAGGAGCACCTGAGAGATGATGAATGAAGAGAGATGAATGAAGTCCGAGGAGGGGAGGGAGGGGAGGATGAAGGAATGAGGAAGCGATCGAGAAGGCTTGAGAGTGGGGAGAAAAGAACGGGCTTTATTGAAAATGCGAGATAAAAGAATTGCAAATGTTTCGCATAGATTTGGTCCTTTCAGTGATTAGAAACGATCTTAGTTATATAGCGGAAATTCAGAGTTATGACAACATTTATACAACATTTCGTCCTGAAACACTGCACAGCCTAGCTGGTGGCGGTCCAGGCGTGTGAAGCGAAGATCTGCAGATCAAAGCACAAATACCAAAGATTAAAACACAAAGATCAAAGATCAAAGCACAACTTTTCCCTTGCAGCTCTGTTCATCGACGAGCTGGCGCTGTTCGGGTGCGTGGCCAACGTCTACCAGGGCAGCGCGCTGCTCCTCTCGAAGACCTGCAGGTTTGATCTTTGATCTTCTTAGTTTGATCTTTAGCCTTTGATCCTTGTAGTTTGATCCCTCATGTGCTCATCATTGCTTAGCTCATAGATATTATTGAGTCCTCTTTGAGATGAAGGCTTCAAGCGTCTATCCCTTTTACAATTACTCTATATAAAGAATTTATAGGAACCCCACCCTGCTTTTCCAAAGGACTTGAGTTTCGTCTAATGTGTACAGCAGAAAAAGTGCGTAGCCCTTTGCTTAATACACCGCTGTAACGGCTGAGAAAAGCCATCAATCTTGTAACTGCCAGAGTGCGTATGTCTGTCTGTCTGTCTGTATGTATGTCTGTCTGTCTGTATGTATGTATGTCTGTCTGTCTGTTGTTCTTGAGAATGCTACCGGGCTAAGATGAAGGGAAGAGCATGTGTTCTAGTGGAAAATGGCTAAAAGATGATATCAGTTGACGATAACCTTGACTAAGATACCTATCTATCTGTTTGCGCTACCGTATCTAGAGCTGACAATGAAACAGTTTTGAACAGGTAGGTATGTTTCACCTAGCACTTATAACCTACTTGTCAGCTAAAAGAGTGCTAGTTGAAAGCATCATTAGACCAAGGGAACGGACACGTCCCGGGAGTAGATAGTTTATGCGCAGTGGTTTTAGTGCAAAAGTGAGCAGCAGCCGGACGTCATTAGACGAATGTACTCTGATCCTATTCACTACCCTTCTTAATCGCGAAACATAACCATCAAAAAAGCTGAGAGCACCTAAATTACTGCCTTATTAGTATCATTCACAACCTCACCCTATAGCCTAGAAGTATATTCTTATTATAATGCAAAAAAAAGATACGCCAGTTAGCCATTCCGAATATCGAGCGAGAGAGTGTGCAAGAGTGAGAGAATTAGATGCATTTTGGAATCAGAGCAACAGACGGATCGGTTTACTCCATTATATTCGCACAAGGCGGGGGGGGGGAGTCGGGAAGAATGGCATAGTCATAGAGAAAGGCAGAGTATGAGAAGTTTCTCTCTCAGTCTCCTAGCAGAGAAGACCGGGGAGGGGAGGGTTTGATGATTTGTAAACGGACCACAGCTTTAAAGCCCCGCCAGAGCGGGGCTCATTGAGCGGACGCATTGCTTAGTGCGAAAACGTTTGGCCAAAACTCCCCGCCGAGGGATCGAGTTAGACATAATATTATTTTTAATAGTTTTCCATTCCATGAGAATGGTGAATAGGGCGAGTAAATACAAAATCACGGACAGTGAAAGAAGTGAAGCATCGTTGCTAAAATCCTCACTTCCCTCCCTGCATTTGGGAACGATTTGAAGTGCTTTACGCTATTCATGCACCTTATGATTTCAGGCGTGCTCATCAAATCGAGATAAAAGAATATCTGTCACATATCTATCACTGGTGAAACATAGTTATATCATCACCAGCAGAAGGAGGATTGGAATTTTGACATGGGCTCTACGATAGTTGATCTTTGGTCTTTGATCTTTGATCTCTCCTCATACTCAGCAACGGTGGCATCGAGCCGTCGACGTTCTCGCCCGACTCGACCACCAGAGACGAGGAGGCCAGCAGTCGGCATCCCGTCTTCGTGGCTGAGCCCCTGGAGGTGTTCTTTGTTTGATCTTTGAGCTCTGACTAGAGTCTAGTTTGATCTTTGAGCTCTGAGTAGAATCTAGTTTGACCTTTGATCTCAGGCTAGAGTGTAGTCTGAGCTTTGATCTCTGACCAGAGTCTAGTTTGATCTTTGATCTCTCCAGGTGAACGAGGGCGGGACGGTGTCGCTGCAGTGGAAGAACGTGTACGTGTTCGCTGACGGGAACGGGAAGGTCAACGTGTCGAATCGGGACGTCATCTTCTCGGTGAGGACAGATAGGCTTATTGCAATTTCTCAAAGATAAACACCGAGTATACAAGATAAAATAAAAGAGATGAGAAGAGAAGAAAGAAAACGCATAGGATAATATAGTATTATTTACAAATCAGTTATTTACTTTGGCTACACAGCGGATCTGATTCTCTCACTTTTGCGTACTCTCGTGCTTGATCTTAGCGGAATGATCTATCTACGGCTACGGCTCTTTCATCGCCTATCATTCTGATGCTCTCCAAGGTCTTCGAGGGTCCGTCGCACGGCTCGCTCCTCCTCCACTCCCTGCCCTCGACCACCTTCTCCTATGCCGACCTGCTCTCCCGCTCTGTCGTCTACGCTCACGACGGCAGCGAGAGCACCGCGGATTCCATACAGTTTCAAGTATGGCTCAGTCCGGCAATCTTTTTATTTTGTTGCAGTTAATGAGTATGATTGGCAAATAACATAGGCCCTGAACAGCGCCTTTTATATACGGAGACTGTAACATGTCCAAACTTGGTATTGGGTAAAAATAGCAGTTTGCCCGTTTCAGGTCGAATTCCCGCAAGCCTCCCGCACCTTCCCGTGGCTGGAGACGACCGCATACACGCTCGACGTGAAGGTTAGTTGGAGGGAATGTTGATCTTTGATCTTCGGACTTTGATCTTTGATCACCTCTCGCAGATCAACCCGGTCAACGACCCGCCCGAGCTGACAGTTGAGCGGGGCGCCGAAAGTATACAGGTGGCCAGCAAGGGAAGGTATGCAAATGAATCATTTTAGCCTGTATCCGATTTATCTTTATCTTTATTATCTTTATCGGGTACACCATAGGTGTGCGGCAGATTGGAAAGGGTGAAAGCGGGTATTCGTGGGGGGTGCTTCTCTTGAAAAAAATCTTCTCTATGGGGACGGGGACAACGCTTGACGTTCAAGACTTCTACATGGGAAGGGCAGCCGCGGGGGGAATAGACGAAAAGTTGGAAAGACAAAATAGGCTAGGGGACACCCCTGACTTGCCTAAGGTCAGAGGGGATTCATCACCTTATCCTTGTGGTGGAATGACGGGGGCGGGGATAGGAAGAGAGACGACTGGAGGACCCGACCGCCCACGGATGAGAGAATGAGGAGAGAAT
>LS852951.1:28352-39280 GCA_900490955.1 Micoletzkya japonica
TCTACATGGGAAGGGCAGCCGCGGGGGGAATAGACGAAAAGTTGGAAAGACAAAATAGGCTAGGGGACACCCCTGACTTGCCTAAGGTCAGAGGGGATTCATCACCTTATCCTTGTGGTGGAATGACGGGGGCGGGGATAGGAAGAGAGACGACTGGAGGACCCGACCGCCCACGGATGAGAGAATGAGGAGAGAATGACGGATGAGAGAATGAGGATGAGGAGAGATTTGCACTATGATTGTAGGTAAGAAACCGTCCAATATATAATATGTCAACGGAATGAAATAAACATAACTGAAATAAAGTTCTTCCAGCCGGCAGATCAACTCCAACCTTCTGCGGCTCTCCGACGTCGACTCGTCGCCGGAGGAGGTACCTAGCTAGAGTGTAGTTTGGTCTTTGGTCTTTGATCTCTTCCAGGTCAAGGTCGTAGTGGTCGCGGCCGCGGGAGTCCACCTTGCCGTAGGCAACAAAACCGTCGAAGAGTTCAGCCAGCGGCAGTTCATCAATGGCGATGTAAGAGAGATCAAGACACTACAGAGATCAAAGATCAAACTGCAAAGCACAAAGAACACGACAATCTCATTACATGTTTCTAACAATGAGCTATGAGAAAGCTAGAATTTACTAGGCGGAAGCTTGTAACGTGCAAATGGGGAGTGCAAGGATCACACTACAGAGATCAATGATCATCCAGGTCTGGCTGGTCGACGAGGGCACGGTGCAGCGGGGTGAGCTCAAGCTGCTGGCGAAGGACCGGGAGGCCCGGTCACAGGTAGCCCAGATACAGGTAAGATCATAGATCAAAGGCCAAAGATCAAAGGCCAAAGATCAAAGATCAAAGGCGAACGTCAAGGTGACCTCGGTGCCGGTGGACGTCCGGCTGCGGCTGAATACGGGCGTTCGGCTGCTCCATCACGAGAGCGTCATCATCACGAACAAGTGAGACTTGGTTCGCTGCTTTTCGGGAGCCTTATCAATAGTTGGCAAGATTTCCTGGCATATTTACGGATACGTAAGCCGGGATGCGATCGAAGCACGAGATGCATACACATTTATCGGGTGCACGCTACGTACGCTGAAAAGCGCAGTATAGTGGATTAAAAAGATACGTCGTAAAATCATTCCGAATATAGCTTGTGCAAAGGTGAAAGAATTAGAGTCATTTTGGAACGAAAGAAAGATGGATCATTCAACAGCCAGCCGGGCTACGCGCAGCTTCGCGGCGCTTCGCCCGACTGGCGTGTCCAAAAATTCTAGCTTTCTGTATAGTTTAAAGTGCTGATGATTGACTGCATTAGGATCTTTTCATACAGTGTCTACATAGGCTTTTTGTTAAACTACAGGGTTCATTACATCATAAAATATTCTAAATGTTGAATTTACATACTCGTTTGCATTACCAAACCTCATCTAAATACTCTTCACGCAGTTAATTTATTTTATAGAAGTTCCCTTTACTTTAGAACACCGTCAAACACTCAAAAACAAACTTTTATTACCTCTTCATCCGGACCAAAAGTTGTAGTTGTCTCTGTTTCTTTTCTGCTCTGCACTGCCAAAACCTACAAACACACTGAGCGAAAATACTCTAGCCCGCTAGGGAATTGATTCTCAATAGAATTTCGTGTTATGTCGTATAGAATCTTGCACCAAAACTCCATATGCGTCTTGGGTAATTTTGCTTTTGAGAACAATATCCTTACAATAGCGAATGCCGCATCGTAATTACCCTTACTATTAGGGAGTTTTCGCTCAGTGCCCTTACATACCTCTTGCCCTGGAAATTTCTTGTATTTCCTTTTCCCTTTTCTATATTTCCTTTTGCGGCTCACTATTTGGGGGCAAAATATGCAAATAGAAATAGAAACTTTAGAAAAAAAAGCTTAACTATAACCTAAAAGTTTTTTCTTCCTTTCCCTTTAGCTAGCCTTTCATAACTCTTCATCTGCCTACACCATCTCTAACTTTCTAGAATTTCCTACAACTGGGTTCGGCTATCGCGGCGGAGTAATTCATTTACCACAGCATTCCGCCCAGTGAAGAATGTGTCTAATAGCGAATTGAACACCATTTTTGAATTTTCCCAAGAGTGGCTATACCAATCTACACCAAATTTTCAGAGGGGTTAGAATGCGTAGAAAAGAACTTAAGTTTTTAAATTCATAATTTTTCGTTCACTGGTTAACTCACAGGATCGGATCCTATGCGCGAAAACCGTTCTTCGCTATTAGAACGCTTGGAATGCTGTGTTACGACTTACAATTAGAAAGTATCCCTCGAACTTCTTCAAAATTTCATCTCTTTCCCTTGGCACTGCTAGACCCCTCCTCGTCTTATAAAACATATCCCTGAGATATTTCTTCTACGTTTATTCTACCAATATCTCTTTCCTCAACGATGTGCTTTCTCATCAGTGTGAAAAAAGAGGCGCGCATAGGCCGCGCGACGTCAATTACATTCATGTATAATCCCCGCACTTTTACCGAACCCGTCAGTTTAGCTCAATTGGGAAACTGGTTGGCTGTAGGGCGGAAGGATGCGGGTTCGAGCCCCATTTGGAGGAAGAGCTTTTGCAAATTTGGAAAACGTCTATTTGAGTGTTCTTTGGTCATGTCCACTGACAGACGGACGTTTAGCGAATTATATAATAGTGTTGATAGAACAGTACCGCTCAGTGAGCTCTAGGCTACACAGTGATCCAACCAACTACACAGTGCAATAGGGGCGAGGAGCGGGGTTCGGACGCCCGACCATCCGCTTGCGAAACGAAAGCGCTATCCACTACGCCACAGCGCCAGCTGGTTGCAGGAGCCAAGGCGCGCATGTACTGTTGTTGTATCTCTAATCGGAAAATGGTTTCGGAAGAGCGACGGAGCAACTTTGGCAGGGTGTAACAATATTATATCGTCTTTCCCTATCCCCGTGCCCTACAACACGGATAAATACCTATCTATCTATCTATTATTGCTCAGAAATTCGAACAAAACTCTGCGTAGCGCTTTAGACGGCCAAGCACACTATCCATATCTAGAAGGAGATGATCATGGTATTTTTCATCTCTGAGAAATAAGGGATCAAAAAGGCATTTTTCAATTTCATTTATCTGCTTTTTCTCAGTACGTCATAATGCCGCACTCCCTTTAGGGTCGAATCACTGTGAGCTATTCCCTCAACTACCTAAATACGTAATGGCCTCTGCAGGAATCTGTCCTTCTCCTCCAGCCCGCCCTCCTCCCCACTCCACTTCAACCTCGTCGACCTGCCTGACGAGGGCGTGCTGGAGTGCGGTGGCAAGGTTTGCACTTTGATCTTCGGTCTTTGATCTCTGAAATTTGATATTTAATCTTTGATCTCTGGACTTTCATTCATTTACCTATCTTTTTCGTCACACACAAAACATTGAGGTTAGGCAAAAATAGCAATAGTTGACTTTGATCTTTGATATCGGAAACTTGATCACATAGCCTGGCTACATTGTGAACGTAAGCTACTCCTCTTTGACAGCTGATCTTTGTTCTTTGATCGTTGATCTCTGATCTCTGACCCCCTGCAGGGCGGCCACTTCACTCTGTGCAGTCGATTCGGCCAGGCGGTCGTTGACGAGGGACTGCTGAGGTAGGCAAATGGGGACAGAATGATCTTTGAGCTTTGATCTTTTCTCTTTTATCTTTGATCTCTTTTGATATATCTATTGTTTGAATCTTTATCTAACCAGAAAACTAGTTTCACAACACCGAAGCTTCCAGCAGTCACGCCTTAAATGGACACTTTGAAACATAAAACAGCCGAACTTTGATTTGTTCAGATACCGCCACACCGGTACGACACGGCCCACGGCGGACTCGTTTAGCTTCCAGGTTTGTAGTTTGATCTCTAGTTTTGATCGTTCTTTGTAGTTTTGATCTTTGATCTCCTATTCGCAGGTCGAATCGGGCGACTTCGTCTCGCAAATCCACACCTTCCGCATCCACTTCATCCCGATGAACGTCAAGGTGTGGTCTTTAATCTTTCATGGTTGATCTTTGATCTATCCCAGGTCTTCAACCGTGAGGTCTTCATGCTCAACGCGACTGACCACAAGACACTGACGCACGCCTCCCTCTTTGCCTGGACCTTTCCGAAGCCCTTTCCTCCCGAGAAGGTAATCTTTGCTCTTTGAGAGAAGATCTTTGAACTGCGAGAGATGATCTTTGATCCTCATAAGATCGTGCTTTGTCCTTTCCCTGTTTTAACAGATATGCAAGGCTAGAAAATCCTGAGAAACAAAAAAATCATTACCGAGAAAAGTCATTACTACATGTACTCCATACAATTGATTGAAAAGGACCACGCGTTCCTCACGAATTCTCCTGTTCAGCTCATCTACCACATCATTGAGCCGCCCAAGTTCGGCATTCTGTCCCGTAAAGTGGGCGACAAGCAACGCAGGATGGGCGTCTCGTCTAACTTCACGCAGCAGGTCCCCCTGGGGCAATCCTCAGAATTCAATTTAAAAACGTATCAAATCCCAAGTTTTCCGGAAATCGGGGAAAGCGCACTATGTTTAGCTCTGTATTGATGGCGTGCAATTGTCCTAGAAGACGAAAAATTCCCCCGTGGGCTAGAGTATTTATGTGTTACATGATACCTATGCGTAGGTGCTAGCAATCATAGCTATCGGAAAAGCAGAAGAAGATGATCAAATGACCTGCAATTATGGCTTCTCATTTAGTAATTCAGGAGATCGACGCCGAACTGATCACCTACCGCCTGCACACGCTACAGTTCGCGATCGTCAACGACTTCCTGCTCTTCCGCGTCCTGACCCCGTCTATGAACTCGGAGGTGAGAGGTCAACGATAAAAGATCAAAGACCAGATCAAGGCATCTACGGTGTAGGGTAACCGGAACTTACTAACGAGTTATTCTCAAAAGCGAAGTTGACGGGCGGCCAGGGGTAAAATCTCATTTCGTCTACCCGAATATATATATATATATATATATATATATATATATATATATATATATATATATATATATATATATATATATATATATATATATATAAAATAATAATATATATATATATATATATATATATATATATATATATATATATATATAAAGTTCAAAATGCGGGATCTTGGTTTGCAAATTGTACCGAACCTTAAAAAGTCTGATACAGTTCTTGATTGGGTGAGCAAAGCTCGAGCGGCAATGTTTTCTATGCTCAGAACTGCATCGGTCAATAATCCTGACATTCTGGTCTCCTGCTACAAATCCTTACAGCGAATTGGGAGTACTGCGTGATCCTCATTGTTCTTGAATGCTTGATGAGTCTTCGTGAGATCAGGAATGAATGAGGTGTGAGTAGAAGGCGATGTTGGAGCCAGCTTTACATATACGGAAATGTCAATAAGTCAATAGAAGATTGCAGTTCAGACATTCTCTCAGCACGATTTTTTGCATTGAATGTACAGTAGAGCTTGACATCGTCAGCATAGGATTGACTGTGAATATTATCATGCTTTGAGAGTAGAGTGTCAATCTCAGCAATGAACAAAACGAATAGAAGAGTACGCTTCCCTGCGGGACACCAGATGGAACCGCGCGAGGCTTTGAAAAGGCATTGTCTATTCTTACAGAGAACGTACGATCTGTTAGGAACGATTGAAGCCAACTCAATAATCTACTCTTATTCCATAATGTTCGCATTTGGATAGAAGTTTGCTTATGCACACGGAATCAAAAGCCCGACTAAAATCAAGGTAGATTACGTCCACACACTCATTCATTGAAACGGCCTTAGTCCACGCTTCCTCGCATAGCAGCGAATTGGTAGTAACCGACGCACCCGTGTGAAAACCGTGCTGTGATTTAGGAATCACATTACTTCTGTTTAGGTAGTGCATGAGTTTGGGGTGGACCAATCGCTCCATTGTTTTTGATGCAGGAGAGAGAATGGAAATAGGCCGATATGAGGAAGGAAGGGCAGGATCTACCAGTATTCTCATTGTCAGGTCAAAAATGAGTATAAAATTTTTAATAACTTATTAATATGGAATTTCCAAGTACATGTTCTTTTGGCAAAAGTGCTTTGAAAAGCAAACTCCACGACATATCAGAAATTTTTTTTCGTGTCAAAAATATTTTTTCAACGCTATTATCTTTATTATCGTCTAAGAAACATATTTTACAAGTATTGCCATATTCCGTTTCAAAAAGTTTGTCACTTTCATGTCCCTTTAAGATGCAAGGACACTATTTAACCACTATACCAAGTCCGACACGGTCGAGCACATCAAGAACTCTTCCAGTATTCGGAGGGCCGGGGCATAGCGCCACTGCGCGGGCAAGAGGGGGGGGGGGGGTGCCCGGAGTTTTTTATAAGGGGATTTTTCCAAAAATGATCCCCGTGCTCTAAAACGCGTTCTGGCAAAGTTTGAGCGTTTTTGAAAATTTTCTCAAAATCGATATAGCTCAGCCCTGAGGGCATATTTTCAAAATCGGACAAAAATGGGCCCGAGATATTCAAAAGCTAATAGTAGTCACTTTTGAACTTTTTGCGATAACTCAAACGGAAAAAGTTATGCTTGGAACAAAAAACGCGGAAACACAAACAGACATACGTACAGACAGGTCTTATAACATGATAGTAAGTAGTAAAATATTAAACGAGAACCGAGCTTAGCGCGCGTGAATTGCGGCATAACTGGCTTACAAAACAAAACTATAAAACAGTCCTGGAACATAACGCAATCATGCGCCAAAGTAGGGATGCCGGAGCGTCGGATAAACCCGGCTGGCCTAGGCCGCGCCCGCGAATGTGGAGAGACTTGCCGGTCGAATCCTCGTGTCCCTAGGGCTCCCTGTCCCCGCTCCAATCACGGGCGCCGTTGGCGGCTATACCGTTTATCTGGGCTAACAGTGGAAGGGTATCCAAAGGAAGGAGTTTTGATAGATAGGGGAGGACTGGGTCTTCAAATCTTCGTCAAGCACTCACTCAGCCCGCGGTGTCCATGATCTTGAGTATCCTCGCAATCCTGTTTTGGCGCTAGTTCCCCCGTGCGCCAAGTCTTCAGGGTGAACGATTCGTCTTCTTGTCCGAGATTGAAAGGGGTGCGCTTGATCGAGAGAGAATGAAGAGAGCCGACCACCCGCGACGAGGACAGAGAGGAAGAATGTTGATGTCGGCACAGTGCGATTCCAATATCTAGGTTAGGTTTTGGTTAGGCGGGATCCTCTGGGTCGGCAGGAGCGCGCTCGGTCCGCGCACCCCGGTAGACATCCCCGGCCCCACGGCGCCCCCTTGGAGAGCCCCGCCGAAAGACGGTCGGAGCAGCATTACAGAAATAAAAGAAAAAGAATACTCTTCATCTCCATTGTCGCTTACTCCTGAACACACTGCAAAAGCGGCTCATATGCTTCACCCAGTAGGGGTTGCAAAACTCACATTACGCATTTATCGCCAGAGTTTCTTCATTTGCCGGAAATAGGAATGCGGGCGACTGACGTAACATTGTCCTCAACAATATCCATTCCGTTCCCGTTCAGGAGCTTCGCTTCGAGATGGTCATCGTGCCCTCTCCCTCGTCGATGCAGCTCATCAACAAGACGATCGTCGTCGACGAGGGCTCCGAGACTACGGTAGGAGTACGGTAGCTATTCGCGAACTGAAGCCTCGTGCACAGATAACCTCCGACTTCCTGTCGCTCTCGACATCGGACGAGCACCACTTCGTGTTCGTGGTTGGTGCCGCGCCCAGTCATGGTAGGGAAGACAGTATCATGGATTATTAAACGGACATGGAAGCGAGAAATTTTTTGAAACCGAATATAGCAGTACTTTTAAAATTTGTTTCTTAGACAATAATGAAGACAAGCAACTTTCATATGAAAGACAATCTCTTTTGGCTTCTGTGTCCCTTTAATAATAATATAGAAAAATGACTTAGGTGAGGGTGCGGTATGAACAGAGCACAGACAACGTAGGAAGAGAGTTTACTATAATACTTACTGGAACGTCTTCCTCACACTATGTTCTTACAACCGAAAAAATAAGCCTGATTTTGGTGCGAACTCTCACATGGAAAACATTGTATGATAAGCATCTAAAAATTTTGACTCGTTCGCTTAGCATTAAGAAGACTGTCGTCAATAATGTTATGGTCAGGCGACCTGCTCGTAACCGGCGAGCGGGGCAACCGGACGCTGCGCGTCGGCGACAACTTCACGACGACGATGATCGAGGAGGACCGGTTGGTCCTTGATCTTTGAACTCTGATCTTTGATCTTTGATCTCACCAGACTCCACTACCTGCACAACGGCGACGAGTTCCGGACGGACCGGGCGTACGTCGTGGCCGAGTCCGCGTACCGGCGAGGCACTCGGTATGACTAGTTTGATCTTTGATCTTTGTAGTTTGATCTCTTCGTCTTAGTAGTTTGATCTTTGATGTCTTGCCCCCTCAGGTTCCCCTTCTGGCTCTCGTTCTCGGTCGTCATGCTGAACGACAACGCGCCCAAGATGCACGGCAGCGAGACGGTCTACGTGAGTTTCGAGAGATCAAAGTTCAAAGATCAAACTACAAAGATCAAAGATCAAACTACATTCTAGGTTATCGAGCGGGGCGAGCGGGTGATGCGCCGGTGTCTGCTGGACTGGCGTGACGACGACCTCGACGCGCTGCCCCTCGTCTTCGAGTTTCCGTGAGTCAAAAAAGATCAAAGATCAAATATCAAAGATCACTCAGGACGACCTCGAAGGACGCAGTGCTGCTGTCGACGATCTCGCCCCACCTCCCAGTCGCAACCTTTGACCAGGCGGACCTGGACGAAGGCCGGATTATGGTACGCCATCTCGGCCTGAAGGCCAACGCGACGTTGAGGTACGGAGTGGGCAGAGATCAAAGATCAAAGATCAAATTTCAAACAAAGCCATAGCTCCAAGCGTGCTCGTTGTCACCCATCATGTCTTACAATGAACGATTAGGTGTTCGGGGTCAAAGATCAAACTGCAAAGATCAAAGGTCAAACTATAAAGATCAAAGATGAGACCAGATACGTCGTGTCGGACGGCGACCACAAGGTGGAGGGAAATTTGAATATCGTCTCGGCCGAGCCCTTCGCCCGGGTCGACCTGTCACAGGTCGACTACTGCTGCTCCGAGATGGACCGCCAGGAGATTGGTGAGGGATCAGAGATCAAAGATCAAATATGAGAGATCATGCTAACCGTCATTTAGCGATAACGAAGGAGAACCTGAGCGTGATCACAAACTTTGACGTGGGAAACGAGGAGATTGTCTATAAGACGGACTCGATCTACTTCTTCCGAAAGGAGCACCATGGAAGGAAGCCTGTGAGGAAGTTCACCCAGAAGGTGAGGATTAAAGGACTTTTCTCTTTTCACTTAAGCTTTAGTATTTTACGCCGTTTTCCTATCTTTTCCTCCCCCCACGGAAGATAACAAACTTGGAGATTGAGCCTCCATTTTGTTCCACCAGAATAAATACGTTTCAAGTAGGCTATATATTCAAGCACGGACGCATATTCTGATGTATTAAAAAGGAATGCCAAGTTCAGCAATGCAACGTAATCATCTAGAATTCTGCCAAAGCTTGAATGTTTTAGCGAAAATGGTGGTTAGAAGTAAAATGAATGAATAAAATAATAAATTTAATCTCAGGACATCGACGACGCTCTGATAATGTACGTGCTGAACGGAGAAAAGTATGAGGAGTTGGAGGTGGACGTGGGTGGACACGTCGAATTACGCGTGCATGTGGGTTTTCCTTTTCTTTAAATATTATTTTCTGCTTTCACGAGTGCAAAGAAGAGACGCGCAGACAAAGTAGGAATAGATAAGCTTACTCACGGAATGTCAATAGTAATGCAGAATCCCGTACAGAGCGTTGTGAAGAATGTGCCTAATAGCGAAATGACCACTATTTTTGAATTTTCTCAAGAGTGGATAAACCAATCAACACCAAATTTTCAGAACTTATTGAATTCATAGTGGAGAGCTTAAGTTTTTAAATTCATAATTTTTCATTCACTGGTTCGCCTACAGGATCGGATCCTATGCGCGAAAACTGCTATTCGCTATTATGACGCTTGGAATTATGACGCTCGTACCATCCCCTTGCAGCTCTCCCTCCAAGCCCGTGCCCCCGGCTCATCGCTGGAGCTGCGCAAGTCGACGCCCTTGCTGCTCTCGACACGCACCGCCGCCCTCCTCGACGAGGCGCATCTATCGCAGACTGACGGCGGACGGAACGCCGGTAGGCGGAGAGGAGCGGCTGATATTGTCGGCCCTCGTATTCAGATTTTGGTTCCGCCCATTCTTGATGGGACTTGCGTTATTTAGTACAAGTGCACAGCCAACGGTGCCAATAAACAACGGAAGACGAAATCATTACCGTCGCAACGCAAATTTGAATGCGAAGATCGACAATAGTAGACCTCGAGTCCGAATTGCCTCTTGCTATATTGTCCATCCTTGTATTCGCATTTGTCTTCCGCGCATACTTCATCAGACATTTAGAATTTTAAACCTGCTTAGAATTGAGTGCAAAGCTAAAAGTGACTATCCACAGTGTTCTGCCGCAATGCAAAACCTTTGGAAAGCGAAAAATCATTCCGACATTTACTAATACGGTAGATCGGTGTGCCGCACACCACGAATAAATTACTAGGAATGGGAAAGGAAGAATCATGATAGACACTAAAGCTAACATCAATCCGACACTTAAAGGGACCGTGCCACGTAATCGAGACACCCCTTCAAACGAAAGGATCTCTCGAGGGGAATGAATGGAAACTGTAGCTTTGCCTCGGTGAATAAGAAGAGGCG
Source organism: Micoletzkya japonica (assembly GCA_900490955.1). Taxonomy (NCBI): domain Eukaryota; kingdom Metazoa; phylum Nematoda; class Chromadorea; order Rhabditida; family Diplogasteridae; genus Micoletzkya; species Micoletzkya japonica. The sequence goes on from LS852951.1 coordinate 39,189, forward strand.
GGTTTGGTCAAAATTTCCTCGGCGGGGTCGAACTCATGGGTGATGCGCGGTGCTCCCAGAGAGCAACCACAACACTACAAAGACTACTTGGA
>LS852951.1:41676-55616 GCA_900490955.1 Micoletzkya japonica
CGAATACAACACGAAAACGCACGTAACACTCGAAATAACGATACGATGAGAAAGCGAAACAAAGTTCGAAAAGACGCCAAACAGGCAATCGCAAACTGAAGCGGCTACAGTTTCCATTCATTCCGCGCGGGAGTCCGCTCGGCCCGACCCGGAATTTCCGCTACCGTAATGTTTTCTTCGCGGCACGGTTCCTTTAAGGCTTATGGGAACTCGATGATGTCATCTTCGCTTTCCAAAGATTTAGAATATTGTGTATCGTCGGAATGCAAATTCGAATGCGAGGATCAACCATAAAGAGAGGAAAGAGATACTGGGGAAAGCGGTGTCTAAGTTCCTGGGAACGTAGTCCCTCATGTTATGGAAAACAGGTGGATGAGATTTGCGAAAACCTATACATGGTACAAAAACGAACTTAAAGGAGCCGGACCACGAGTTTCTGACCTTATTAGCTATTTACGTCATTCAGTAGATTTAATCATCCTGATCGGGTATTCCGAATTTTATATGATTTCATTCCCTCTCCGCGGAGTACTGAAGGTGCAAAGAGCAACGCGCTTTTCACAAAATCTAGGTATTAGCTGATTAAGATGAGATACAGCTCCAATTCATTGACAAAACGATTTTTCACATTGTTCCAATCATTTTAAGGAAAAGAACGACCAGAAAAGATGAGCGGAAAGGCCTAAATTGCATATCAGGGCAGCCCGCGAATTCAAAATGCTACCATACTCGTGGGCCGGTTTCTTTAAGCATTACGCTTTCATTTGATTGAGACGACGAACTCTAAGATAGTCGAAAGTTGTAGACTGTTTTTCCCGTTTGGAATGGCAAAAAAGTGATCAACTTTTAAAGTTCTAGGCAGCTTTTATTAAGGATATGAAACATATCTCAACCTTGGCATTTACAGACGACAAACTCCTCTACACGATTATACGGCCGCCCGGTGAGGGTCACATCGTCCTCGACACGAGTCAGTGATCTTTGATCTTTGATCTTACTAATCCTGCTCTTCAGATGCGACGTCGTCCGCGTTCACCTCGCCTTCGTTGGACGCGGTGGTCTTCTCGCAGGCGGACGTTCTGGCGGGTAGGATCAACGATCAAAGGCCAAGGACCAAAGATCAAAGACCAAAGTTCAAAGATCAACTTGCAGGCCGCGTGCAGTACGTGCACACCTCTGGTTCGCCCGGCAAGGATTCGTTCGAATTCAATATCTCCTCGCCCGCGGCCACAAAGGGCCCGTACACCTTCTACGTAGAGGTCTACGAACACCATGTAAGAGATCAAAGATCAAAGATCAAACCAGAGATCAAAGATCAAAACAGAGATCAAGGATCACTTTTCAAGTGCCCCTTCTTGTGCAGCCTTTGCACTGAAACACGGCCACCAGACATTAGCGATACGTTAGCTTACAGACCAGATTAGAGATCAAAGATCAAAGATCACCGGCTACACTCTAATATGATCCCTCAGATCTCGCTCACTCCCACCATCCCGCTTCTCGTCACGGCCGGCTCTGCCTCAGTCGTCTCCTCCTCCGTCATCGGCGTCTCCTCTTCCAGTGCAGATTACACGGTACCGAGCGTCTAATTTCGAGAGACCATAGTGTAGGCTGAGAAAGGGTGAATTAGTCAGAGTATTATTGGCGAAAAAGTTCAGTAAACGCTCATTCCTACTTTGTCGGCGCTTTCCCTCCGCTATCGTGTGGGAGGTTGGAAGTAGGAATATTAAGAAGTTATGTTTCCGAGAACCAGAATAAGAATGCTCTATAGGTTCGGGTCGAGAAGCCTCCCACTCACGGTTGGATCGTGCGCGATACGTGGACCCTGGCCAATATTTCGTCCATTGGTGGGTATTATTATAGTGGAATTAAAATATAAGTCAGTTTATCATTACGAATATCAGACGAAAGAGTGTGCAAAAGTGAGAGAATTATAGTCTAGAAAATCGGAACGTATAATTCGTGATTCCGCCACTACGGTGTTTAGCGATTTTTTCACGCTTTGAAACGATACCATTCCGGTCCAAGACAAGGTATCAGAAATATGAACAGTTTTTTAAGATCAGTTTTTTAAGATTTTAAGACCAAGAGCTTCGCATACTGCACATTAGAATTTGATAAGATCAGTTTGAAAGGTACCGGAATCAGCGCTACTACCGGAACGATTATATCTTCCATTTTTCTCTACTTAGACTCATTTTGGAACGAAACAGACGGATCGGTTTATTCCACTATACCATTATTATTGACTGTCATGCACGTCTACTACCGCGCAATGTGTTCCTTGCTTATAAAACCTCCTTGAAACGTAACTCTGCTGACCGTTTCATAACCGCGACGCGCCTCGTCAATAAAAGCAGCGAAACATATAAGACCCGGTGAAATAAAAAGTCGATGAAATGCACTTATTGTTAGTGGATAATTCCCCAGCCCGCTAGGGAATAGTTGCCCAAAAAGTCAAAATTTCCGGCTGGTGATTTATTCCACAATTGCAAATTGTGGGGAAATATTGCCCATAAATTTGGCTGAGTGTTCTTCCAACATGCTTCCTCCCCAAGCCCCTGCTATCTCGCTTCAGCCTCCTTCACCTCGGCCGAGGTTGCCTCTCGTCGGGTTCTTCTCGTTGCGCCTCGCCAACTGACCAACCTCACGACCGGTAAGCAGTATAGTCTAGAAAATCGGAACGTATAATTCGTCATTCCGCAGCTACCGTCAAGCTAGTAAATTGTGGGCCGTGTTTGAAACACTTGAAACAAGGCCATATCTCGGCTGGGAAAGGTCGTACAGAGTTCTGCCGCACGTTTAATGTGGGAAATTATCTCGAGATTATCTGCTCATTTTGAAATGGAACTCGCGATTATGTGATAAGAAAAGCTGCAAAGAATCTCGACCTATTTTTGGGTATCAAAACCGGCAAACCTTTCGCAGCCATGGGGATTAGAACCCTGCGCCTTCTCTACCCATCACCCCATGTGCTCCAATGAGCGGGGCCCGCGAAACTTATTCTAATTTACCCCGTCCTCCCTTTTGCGGTCGACCGGCAGAACAGTGGAGAGTGAGTCTCGCAATTATCTCGAGATTAATTGGGAGCTAGAGAGCGACGAGAGAGTATGCAAAATGAAGAGAGCAAAAGAGAGCACAGATCTACTGCTCAGTTTTGCTCTCTCAAAAACGCGTGCTCTCTCGCCAAAAATGGCGAGCTCCGAATTAATGGCCAGATTTTCTGAGGTGAGGTAGCTCCTCATTATCTCTTCGAGATAATGGTGAGCTACCGTTTTCTAGTCAATCTTGATGAAATTTAATGCTTCTTTCTGCCTCTATATGGTACTCAGAGCCGGGGAATCCGATTCCGACGACAAAATTGCATGAATATGTACCCGAAACTGAGAAAACGAGCTCGAAATTAAAAATAATCTCGAGATTATCTCGACATTATCTGAGCCCAGTCGCGCAATTAATCTCCCCCAAACGTAGGTCACCGACTTTCAAACAGAGGCATGTAGTTCAATTATTTCTGAAGATATCGAAATGAAATTTGCAGGAGCCGTGTAATTTATGCTTAGCTGGCTCTCTGCAAAATTTGAAATTCATATCTCGTTTTATTCTTGAGTTATTCACAGCTGTTTGAAAGTCGGTGACCGGTCGCCGAGGGGGATTAATCGCGCGGCAGATTTTCCCCAGATTAAACGTGCGGCTGGTTGGAATTTTTGGAATCATCTGGACGAGATCTATTTGCGTATTAAGTTTGGTAACGATTCCCCAAGTTTAAAGACCTTTAAAACGTAAAAATGTGGCATTGGAGAGGTTCGAACTGGGATAGCGAGAATTTATCGGGATTTCTAAGATAAAAGCCGTTTTATCCGGTTTAAAGTTGTCTAATCATCACCAAACTTGATACACAAGTAGATCTCGTCCTGAGAATTCCAAAAATTCCAACCAGAACTCTGTACGACCTTTCCCAGCCGAGATATGGCCTTGTTTCAAGTGTTTCAAACACGGCCCACAATTTACTAGCTTGACGGTACGGTGTTTAGCGAATTTTTCGCGCTTTGAAACGGGGCCATTTTATTCCAAGAAAAGATATCAGCAACATGGATACGTTTTTGAGATCAGTAACACCTAGAATTTTTCATGATACATACTAGAAGTTGATTAGATCAATTTGAAAGGCACCGGAATCAGCGCTACAACCGGAACGATTATATCTTCCCTTTTTCTCTACTATAACTGATCTTGGCACCATTCCCAAGAATGGTGCGAGGAGTGCGGCCATGTCCGACGTTCATGGTTGGAGCCGGAGTGGAATCTCCTGGTCTCGCTTGATCGCGATCAAAATCAAGATCAAATCATGATGACTATGCGCATAGCCATCATGATTTCAATCAGCGCTCTCTCGCTTCCCCATACGAATTCCGCTTGATCTTGATCTTGATGTGGAGTTGATTGTGATCAAGCCCTGATGGAAAGAAGCCGTAGATTGCCAGTTGATTTGATTTTGATTTGATTTTGATTGCGAGAGATCACTACGGGGGCTGGACGAATCGGGGATATCTTTATCTTCTTAGTCCATTCAAGTCGGTTTAACACCTTAAATAAACAATTTAGGTAACCTGTGGGGGGATAGGGGGGACAACAATAAATACGACACAACAAAATACAAGAATACACGCTTCCTGGCGGGTTGAGGATGAGCGAGTTGGGGGCGGGGAGAGGGATAGGGAGACGGAATAGATTGCTATCACGGTCTAAAGTACATTTGAAGTTGATTTGATCACTTTGAAATGCACCGGAATCGGCGATACAATCGAAACGATTATATCTTTCCTTTTTCTCTACTATAGCAAGACTAAAGACCAATTTACGAAACTATACAACCTCTGCTAGACAATGAGAATTGTCGACAACCATGCCAAAGAGCATATTATTGACGAAAAGCCTCATTGTCATTTTCTGTCAGTTCGCGTTCAAAATAGGAATGTCGGCAACTAGCGGAGCAAATTTCGCAAACCCCGCGGGGTTATCAAGATCCGTGCTAAGGAAATCTGAAGTTTAGTGTGGCATTTCTCATTTTCCGCTGGTCGTACATCGAAAAAGACTTTTGAGACCTGTAGCAAATACCCTTGCCTATGCTGACAATTGGTGCTCGCAGAGATCATAATGGTTTAGATATGTGTTTTGCTTCACAAAGATGAAGTTCTTACCATTTTCGCTTTACAAAGGTCTAGAATGTTGTGCTGACTAGCCATTCCCCGCGCCCTCGCGCGCTCTCCCTCTCTCGGGAGCCTCCCCCAAGTCATTCTGACATTCAAGTCATCTCGTCTCCTACCCTCTCCCTCTTCTCTCCAATCCCTCTTCCCTTCTCATCTCCCTGTCTTATTCCCTGTGATAAAGTAGTATACATACCTACTCACTGGGAATACAGCGGGGAACTCTACATTAGAGGATACAACACCCGTGACAAACATAGCTTTACTTTTAAGTTAAAGCCGGAGTAGATCGTTGCACCAGTTTCAATGCAGCTAGATCGGCTTTTTTAATAATTGAAAGACTGCATTCGAGGGTTTTAAAACCTAGCAAGTCAGTCGCATTATCAGACCGAGAATTTGAGGTGGTTACACCATGGCAGTATGAAGAGATTCAGAGTTTTCCAACTATTTAAAACGAATCTTCACTTTCAAACCCCATTATAGATTCCCGATGCAACCAGTATTTCTAGATAGAGGTTGACAACCAAGTTCTATTTACCGTCAGTAAGCGCATTCCTACTTTCACTGCACTCTCTTTGTGCCGCTTAGTTCTCTCGCAGGCGGTAAAAGTAATTAGAAGACTGACGGAACGTTTTCCTGAACGATATTCATTTCACTCTTTGGTCGCTTCTCAGATTCCTTCTCCCTCGTTGCGTGTCTGGCTGACGGGTCCGTGTGCACCAACCCGGCCACCATCTCCGTTGAGTACATCAAACGCAACGTGCACTGTGAGATCAAAGATCAAAGTCCAAAGTCCAAAGATCAAACTTGCAGCCCCACAAGTCGTCCGCAACGAGGTCCTGCGAGTGATGAACGCGCCGTCCGCCCTCATCACCGACACCCACCTCAGTTCGGAGGTATCTAATAGATCAAAGATCAAAGATCAACAATCAAACTACGCTCTAGGATGCGGACACGCCGATCGACCAGATTATGTACCTGATCTCGCGGCCGTCGGCTGGCATTGTGGCAAAGGTTTTGATTTTCGACTTTTTTTAGTATAGAAGTTGTGTTTCACATTAATCATAAATAGCGAGTTTAACCTGCACTTCATTGATCCATGACATATCGCGATCTCTTCACCATACTTTTAACAACAAATGTCACAGATTTTCTTGGTAGAAGGTCATCTGAAAGAGAATTGCTGAATCGAAAAACAATTGCTTCAAAGTGATTAACGTATTCCTATTGCTAGGTAACGGATCCCTCGACACCCATCTATCAGTTTACGCAGAGCCAGATCAACGACAACATGATCGCCTTCTACCGACGACCGAGTGAGAGATCAACGATCGAAGACCAAGAATTAGAGATCAAAGATCAAGAATCAAAGATAAAGAATTGAAGATCAAAGATCACCATTCAGACGCCACCGGCTCCGGCGGCTTCTCCTTTCTCATCTCCGACGGCATCCATCAGGTCTTTTTGAAAGCGTAAAATTTCCCGCTCTTTTCAAATTCAAATTTGTACAAACTCCAGATTGGTCCCGAGTGGTTCACGATCGAGAGCCGGACTAAGTACTCGGCGGCGTTGGAGGCTAATTCCCGGCTGATGACCTCGCCCCGGACGGATACCGTAATCTCGGCGGACGTGCTGCGCGCGAATATCGGAGAGGTGCGTTTGCGTCTTGCGTCTTATAAAACGATACACGCAAACAGGACTAGCGTATCTTGTTATTAAAGCTTTGCTGTAGATAAGCCCAACGCCGTTTACATTGAGTTCCATAGTGACACACAAATGCAGATAAACTCATTAATGACATTTTGAGGATTACGGTATCATAGTAGAAATTTGAAACGTGTTCAGGCGCGTCCCGACGAGATCGTCTTTACCGTAACCCGGCCGCCGCGCGTCGGCAAGATCCTCGTGGCGGGAACCCCGAGCTACCGCTTTCGTCAGAGTGATGTGAGCTATGCGCACGGGTTGGAAGATTGCGTTTCACGGAGGGTATAAGTTACGAGCTGAACGGGAGCTTCAATCAGTAAATGACAGCAACTCCTTTGTCAACTCTAATAACTATCGTGGTAAAATTTCCAAAGGGAATGCCCTAATTCCTACTTTTCTGTTCATTTATTCGAAATCGGCACAAAACTTAAGAAAATAGCCTAGATGAAACCTCTATCTATATTTTAATCTCCCCTTATCTGGACGATATCTCAGGTGAACCGTCGTCTCGTCTCCTATTCCACCGTCAACTCGACCATCCAGTCCGAGTGGACGGCCAAGGACGCCTTCACCTTTGCACTTTCTGTCAACGGGAGTGCCAGGACGATTGGGGAGGAGCACAGGTGAGGGGGATACTGTAGGGGAGGAGGAGGGGAACATATTGTGGAATAAAAGGGTACGAAGGTAAATAGATCATTCCTAATTTCAGACATATTAGAAATCGCATTAACTGACGTACCCGTTTACTCTACTACAAAACGTTCCGTAAAAGAGATCCCGCAAAGTGGGAAAAACGGCAAGCAAAAATGAGGAGACACCAATGAAAAATGCGCCAAAACAGCGCTTGGCTTTCAAACCCGCGGTTTCCGGTTTCTATGCTCATTTAAGAAGCCCTAGCGGACATGTGTGACGTTCTCGTATCAAACTCAATACGACAGTTTAATGTGACAATGAGACACTTCCGGGGAACATTTCGCAGCGGATAATTTCGCTGGCGGTTACGAAGTGCTCAGGGGTTACGGTAATCCGAACGCAAACTGAAAATGCATAAATGAAGTGCCCTTCAGATTCCGCATCACCTCCAGCTACGCAACGCTCTCGCCCGAGGCGGCCTCCGCCTACATCTCCACCGGGCCGCTGACCGTCTCCAAAGGTTCCGGACTAGAGTCTAGTTTGATCTTTGATCTTTGATCTTTAATATTTGATCTTTGAGCTTCCAGGAGGCTCGGCCGCCTTCAACACCTCGCACATCTCGCTAGCCGGGCTGGCCTCATCGCTCAAGGAAGCGAAGCTCATTGTTGAGGTTCATTTCTACTCATTTATAAGGAATTTACGCTATCCACTTTGCATTAATCTAAATTCTATTAATATGCCATTTTTTCATTTTCCATATTAAGTTATCAGAAAGTGATATTCGAATTATTTCGATGACGCTATAAACGATAATGATTATTCCAGGTAGCGAGAAAGCCCCGATACGGAGATATCGAGACGGCAGATGGAGCCCGGAGGAACATTTCCTGGACAGAATTCGAACGGGGAGCACCGTTGGTTCTGCGGCATACGGTAGGCGACCGTTATATGTACACCGTTTCAAATATGTGTTCTTCACTTTCAAATGCTCCCAATTCTCGCACCTTTGCACACTCCTGTTATTCGGACAATTTGTCGACTTACGGCTTCATTCCACTATCTAACAGTTAAAGTTTCACCATATCCATAAATCGATAATATGCTAATATCCGTATTCTGTATGCTAATATGCTAATATCCCTCAGGGCGAGGGAGGGAAAGACGATGACGTGGTGCTCTTCGTGTTCCCTGAGGCGCTGCCGAGCCGGCGGACCAACCGCCTGAGGGTGACTGTCCCGATACGGGTGGTCCCCGTGAGGGACGCCCTCGTACAGGTAGCCTTTAACAGTGAATTAATCTTGGCCTATATCTATCTGCCCTAAACTCCGAAGAATGCAAGGAAGGGGCTTCCGAGTGGGGGAAGTAGACTATGAAGTCCTGGCATCTCACTGAGTAAGCGAAGGGTAAATGAACAACTGAATATCGTTATCAGGTCACCCGATTCGCGCCTTCCCTCAACGTCGTCTCGGGTGGGGTCGCCTCTCTATCAGCCCAACAGTTCTCCGCCGTCCATCCGCACGTCTCGCCCCAGTCGATACTCTACGAACTAGTGCAGGTCACTTGAATTTCCTCGCGTCTATCCCCTTCCGCTCACTAATGCAGGGTAGAAACCTCATCATGATATATATATATATATATATATATATATATATATATATATATATATATATATATATATATATATATATATATATATATATATATATATATATATATGGGGGCTATAACCTATAGGACTGGGACCCCAGCCTGACCTTCGTCAGCGATCATGCAGAGAAGGAGGGACCCGAGCGCGTGTTTATTCCCATTTGTTTTGCTTGCGTTATGGTTCGTTTGCCTCGCGCATTGAAAGAGAGGTAAAAATTCGTCTTTTATAAAAAAAAGCGTGAAGCATAACTGAATCATGCACAAAATTGATACTTAGTCGTAGTCTGTCAATGTCAACGGAACGAAATCATCAATCGGATGTAAATGACTAACAGGTGCCCCGGGGCAAGATCTCGCTGCGAGTCGACGGCAAGCTCAAACCAGCCTTCACCCAGGAGGAGGTTCGCCTTTCTTTTGCCGATTCCACGAGATTATGATAATTCACGAACATTTGAGCTCGACGGATAAGTCAATAAGAACGGCACTGAATAATTCCTTCTTCGCTCCAGATGAATTAGTGAAAAAGTGAAAAGTATTTTTAAAATAATAATAATAATAATAATAATTTATCCACGGGACGAACATGATTTTTAAAAAGATATAAAAAGATAAATGTATGTTGAGATGAACCGCGGCGTGGTCTCCGTATGGCACACAGCCACGCCGTCGTCGCTTACAGCCGAGACCTTCGTCTTCTCGATCGAGGGACACACTCGGGCGCTGATTGTAAGCACCGCGACTACTACACTGAACGAAATATCACCATCCCGCTGGGGAATATTTCCCCAGGATATGCACTTCGGAAATATATCCCCAGCCCGCTGGTGAACATATTCCCCAGAGCATTTCTGGTGAAATTTGGGCCGGAGGACGCTTGAAACTTCCCCGAAGCAGTTTTGGTGAATATTCGGGTACCGCTCGCCTGTGGTCTTTTTCCTCCCTTATACCGTTAAGCTACTAAATTGTGGGCCGTGTTTGAAACACTTAATGTCTCGGCTGGGAAAGGTCGTACAGAGTTGTCGTTGATATTTTTGGAATCCTCAGGACGAGATCTATTTGTGTATCACGTTTGGTAACGATTCCTCAAGTTTAAAGACCTTTAAAACGTAAAAATGTGGCATTGGAGAGGTTCGAGCAGGGATAGCACGGTCCACAATTTATAGCCGCGAAAAGCGGAACGTATAGTTCATGATTCCGCCGCTACGGTGTTTAGCGAAATTTTCGCGCTTTGAAACGGTGCCACTTCATTCCAAGAAAAGATAACAGAGACATGAATATGTTTTTGAGATCAGCAACATCTAGACTTTCTCATGATTTACAATGAAGTTGATCATATCGCTTTGAAAGGCACCGGAATCAGCACTACAACCGGAACGATTATATCTTCCCTTTTTCTCTACTATACTAGCTTGACGGTATATTCGGAATTTTTCAGTTTCATTCGCACTGGGTTGGGGGTGAACCAACTGGTCGGTGCACCTACTGGCCAGGATTAGTGGTTGCAGGGGCTCCTGTGAGCTGCACACGGAGTATGCGCGTCACTCTTTGATTGGAACATTGATGCTGTTTTAAAGGGCCCCTCCAGGCAATATCTACCATATGCATTTTTGACATCATTGGATTGCTCTCAGTGTCCTGAGTCTCATGCTCTCTCCTTTTTTGTTGAAACTTCGCCGTTGCTGAGAAAAAAACTGTGCAAAGATTTCTCTCGCTGTCTGCGTCTCTTCATTCCTCTCTTGTCTCTCACAATCAATCAACCGCTCTTAATTGGTTATCTCTAGGAATGAATGAGATGGTTGGAGGCACCCTTTAATTCAAGCTATGTATCCCAGCAGTGCGGTCTAGCTCAGCCGGGTTTAAATTTTGGGGAAATTTCGCGCCTCAGCTCTAGAGGAGACTCCGCTTTCATTTTTGGTTCACCGATATGCCTTTCACCCTTAGGCATAGGGACTGTGGTGTAGACTATACTCCGTTAGATAGGGACCAGAGAGGACATAGCTTGAGAGCAGGCCGCCTCCTAGCCTCTCCTCTGTGCCCAACTGACCTCGGCCATTGATATAGGGCCGGGATTAGGGAGAGGGAAGGAGGAGGCCTGTGCAGTGGAGATATTTCGCTGCTTTGGGGAATTATTCCCCTAGTGAAGTATGCGCCCGGTGATTCCCTTGGTAATATTTCGCTCAGTGTAGACTACGGCTATATAGTAATGCGCCCGTAACATGAGAGTTAGAACCTGGGGGAAAACCGGTAGTTATTATCCTTTTAAAGCGTTTCAAGGCACAAACTTCCTGAACGTATTATATCATAAACAATTGGCAAAATCACCAAAAACGCCTGGGGCAAAACGCATGCCTGCCGCAAACCGCGTAGCGAAGTAGCTAGGGCAGCTTCCGCCGACACGGTTGCCCCGGGGAGTGGACCCCGGGACAGCTGGGCCGACGGCCAGACTCTCTACCGACTGCGCCAACCAAGCAAGCCGGCTCGCCGGCAGCCTAACCACTAGACATTCTCTCGCTCTTGAGGTCCGCGTCCGCCCGATGGACTTGTCTATGGAAAACCACACGAGGATCGAGTACCCGCAGGGCAGGACTTATGTGGTGCTCAATCAGTAAGTAAATAAATAATATGTATATCCTCTAAACAAAATTCGTTACACATGTGGGAATGCACGCTTTACCGCCTTCATTTACTAACAGGAGTGCACGTATTGGTCTACGTTTTTCGACCTTTGAGAATACCGCCACCCCGGAAATCCGTTTAGGACCCACTTGGGCGCGTTTACGGCCGGCGACCGGGCGAAGGTTACCTACCGCATCGTGACCGGGCCAGAGAATGGCACGTTTTACTGGGTGGCCGGAGAGAAGGAAGCGAAGAAGTAAGGGTTATATTTATTTATTTGTTGGAATTTTATATATTTAGATATATTTAAAATAATCAAAACTGTAATAATTGTGAAGGTTCACGCAAGCCGACATCGACAATGGCCGTGTGCTCTACGCACAGCTGAACATGAAGGCGTACAAGGTGGGTAAATCTACATAAATTTGAATTTCGAAAAGGCGGGAAACGCTAATTTACAGGACGGCTTCGAGTTCGCGCTGGGCGACGAAAACAGAGAGGCTCTCAGGGCGAAATCGGAGATCGTAGTGGCGCCGCTTGTAGAGGTATCTATTTACCGAACCTTGTACAATCTTGAAAAGATCCTTTGGGTGTTCCACAATCAGTAACGTTAGTGTTATGGCGTTAAGTGGAGAGAAATGGCGCCTAACTATAGTTTTACTATAGTAATTGCTGACTATCCTGACGTCCTGATTCGCTCATCCGATGGCTTGAGGTGCAACCGATCATCGTCGAGGCTAATACCGCAACGCAGATCACGGCAAGTCAGCTGAACGCCAGTCGGCTGGAGGTGAGCACTAGAGGTGTGCATGCGAGTTCTTTTGCTCAATATGCTTCATTTCTTTTGGTGACGACACCCGTCGCGGTTATGAATGATGCATGAAACATAAGCATCAAAGGAACTTTCATGCATAACTCTAGTGAGCACCGCTCTTCCACTAGGAGGGATGGCAGAGGGAAAGTGCGAGAGCAATTCAATAGGTATATGCCCGTTCTGCAGGGTTCCACTCCCCGGTTCCTCGTCCTCTCCGATCTCCTCTACGGCAGCCTCGTTCTGAACGGAGAATACGGGCCGGGCGAGACCACCACGACTACGACGACCACTGCCAAGCCGGGTAGATATGGTTGAGAAACAACGTTCCGTCAGTCTCCTCATTGCTCTTTACGACGACACAGCAGAACTTTGCCCTCAATAGTTTTAGAGATTTCGTTGGTTTCGTTTGGTGCGTAATACTCGAATGTTCAGGCAAGAAGGCGGAGCCGACGCCCCTTTACTTCACGTATACCGACGTGAAGAAGGGAAGACTGTACTACCACTCGAAGGACGTCGTCGTCAATGAGGTACACACATATACAGCAATCATACTTTAATTTAATTGTTATTTATTTAAAGATCTAGTACTTGTCCGTAAAAATTCTCGAATTGGGCTGCCTTCTTGTGTAGCTCTACCTATTCAACTAAAGTGACAGAGATTATAATAGTGACAATGACAGTAACAATGATAATGACAGTCAGACTGCCGCGGTATTTTAGGTCACGGAAGCGATCGAGCTCGAGGTCCGTGCAGACAGCATGCAGCCGGCGTTGGTCACCCTCTACATTACCGTACTCCCAGGTTTACTTTAGTAGCCGATGTAGCCTGTGATCTTTGATCTTTACGAGTGATCTTTGATCTTTACAAGTGATCCCCTCTCTTCTCCAACCATCTCATACCCTCTCTGTCCAGCCCTCGCTTTCCCCTCGTTCTCCCCTCTGTCCTAGTCCCACATGTGGTGTTGCGAAGCATTCGACCTAATTGAATCTGGTTATATAGCTATTCTGAAACATAGCTTTCCGGTCTTCCCAAAATCGCTTTTAAGGTGATGGTGACGTCTCCGGAAGCTTCGACGAGGATGCGCCGTTGATTGGCGGAGGTACGGATTGATCTTTCATTATTTAATTTAATTTAATTTATCGACGCATTTGCGTAATGGGTGAATCGGGGCACTACTCAATAACTAGCCCGAAATGAAAAAAATAGCTATCTAATAATGCCAGTGCGGTCCACGCAATACATAAAAACGAGTGAACACCGAGTACTGAACGAGTATGCACCAGTATGACTCTAATAAGCCAGCAAGCATGCGGCTGCT
>LS852951.1:58769-100148 GCA_900490955.1 Micoletzkya japonica
GTACGTTTGAATTTTTACATTGCTATATCTCTCGAGTACCTTATCAATTTCTGCAATGTAAAGCACGAATAGAAGGGGGCCTAAAACACTCCCCTGGGGAACACCTGATGGAACAGCTCGAGGTAAAGACATAGTGTCTTCTATTCGCACCGAAAAAGTGCGTCCCGTAAGAAATGATTTTAGCCAATCCAGCAGTTTTTCCCTGATACCGTAGTTTTCGCATTTCGCGAGCAGTTTATTATAGCGAGTAGCGACTATCAAAAGCTCTGCTGAAATCCAAATAGATTACATCTACACAATCACCCTTTGACAAAGATTTAGACCATGACTCTTCGCACAACAAAAGATTGGTAACCACAGATGCACCGGGACGAAAACCATGTTGAGAATGCGGGAGTATGTTGCATTTCTCTAAATGGTCCATGATCCTTGGATGGACTAATCGCTCAAGAGTCTTTGATGCGGGCGATAGTATTGAGATAGGACGGTAAGAAGATGGAAGAAGGGGGTCTTTGCCAGGTTTCGGGATGACAGTAACTAATGCATTTTTCCAAATCTGTGGCGTAGATCCGGTTGTCAAGCTAGATTCTAGCTTGCACAAAGCTTTATAAGCTCTGATCTCACATCAGCCCCTCCCACAGTGTTTCAAACAAGAGTAAAATTATCGGAAAGCGAAATGTTGGGCAAAAAAGCAAAACATGTGAAAGTTAATCATCTCGACGCGAAAGTTCCTGATTATTCACGTGACTACGGTATAAATTCTGGGCATTTTGCCAAAATCTTTATTTTCAGCATTCTCACGCTCCATGCCTTCTTATCATCATTTTTGGCTTTTCTTGGTTGTTTTTGTTTGTGATTTGATGACGGTTTGGTTAAAGCATTGATTGTTTTATACGCAACATACAGTTAACGTAGTTTGAAAACTTTAAAATAGTCTAGAAGCGGAAAAGACGTTATTAGAATATACCCCTTTCCATTTCCCGCTTTTCGTTCTTGATCTCCTTTCCTTTTATTTATCATAGTGCGATTATGGACACTAGAGTAGACTAGAATGTATTTTGACCTCGAGGCGATGAATGCGCCAAGTTTACTGTGTTCAGATCGTGAAGTACGAGATGCAGAACGCAGAGAGGATACAGAGGTACCAGGGAGTCAACTGCACCCGAAGAACCTCGACGACACGGTGTGCTATGCCAAGCTGAGGGAGGTGTTTGAGGGATACGGAACGATCACCTCGGCCGAGGTGAGGGGACCGGATGATATAGAAAGTCTGGGGGTTGTGGAAAGCACGGGGGAGGCCGTGATTTACTCTTTGATTTTCCACTCCAGTCTTAGCAAGAAGAGCCATTGCTGCGGGTTTGACCTGGGGAAGGGAGGGATGCTTTTTTGAGCCAAAATGTTGAACTGGAATGGAAATAGTACGCATTGTAGGTGATGGGAGACGATAATAGCCACTCGAAGCGATTCGATTTTTTTTTATTTGAGAAGAACGAGTTGCCCAAGGCTGTGACCGAGATGAACGGAAAGATGCTCTTCACCAAGCCCCTCTGCGTTGCCCTCGCCCAGAGCAAGGTTTGAATTTCTTTTGGTTAATTACTACGAGCTTATTAATATTATTAGCGAAGCATTTCAGTCAGTTATCTCTTTCCATTTGACTGCGCTCTCTTCATGCCGCTTCGCTCTCTCGTCTGTTAAGAGTGTAGAGTAGATTTTTGACCTGCCATACATGGGCGCGATTGTCCGATCGGACGTTAGGATGGGTGCATGCACCGGAGAATCACAAAGTACAAGGCTTGTTAGGGTTGTTGCATTTGATTATCCTTACCAAGACTGGCCCGAAATAGGTTTAAAAAAGTGAAATCTGAGCGAATGACAGGAGTCAGCATATGATTATTACATGTTTGACACAGTGCGCGTCCTACCGAATACCGTATCACGGGCGCGATCAACCCAGAATGCTGACACCACGTGGTTTTATGATGATCTAGGCATTGCATTACTGCGTTTCCTTTTCAGGCGGGCGAACAAGCCGGAGGCAAGCCCCTGATGATGTTCTCGCAGTGCCCGCCCACTGCCGGAGTCCAGCAACAACAGCAGTCCCTGGGAAGGATCGCAGGGCATCGTAGGAAAAGAATGCCTCACCTCGCAGGTACTCGCCGCGGGCGCTCCCCTGGTCGGTCGGTCTTGGGTGATCTTGTTGGAATCATGATAGTAAATTTATTTGCACTTGCATGGAGAGGCGGAACCTGACAGCTCCGCCTCTCCATGTACACCCACGCAGCCAATTCACTAAGTTTTATGAAATTGAAGAATTTTCGTGCTAGGAAGATATGAATTAAGTAATGTGACCTTATGCAATATACTATTTTCGGAAAGGTACTGTAGGTTGGGTGGGGCTACGTTATAAAAACGCCAAACCGGTCTCGAGCAGCGGATAATAGTCGGCACCAGCATTATTGTAGCTACGCCAAATCGAAAGAGAAAACGTTTTGCATGTTTTTGCACATTGCTTTTAACAGCTACGTTTTTGCATTGGTTGCGACAGTGAGAAAATATTTAGATTTTTTCAATAACTGGGATGCGGTAGCATTTGGTTACCGTATAACTATCGTGAGCTGAGTACGCCGCGTATAATAGATTTTCAGTATATGAGATTAGTTCAAAGCAATGGTTGTGAACGTTTAATTATAAGTTCTTGCAGCGAAGAGCATGCACACACTCAATAGGTTACGGTAGTTAAAAATTTTCAGTCTATCATTAAATCATATATGCTTATTAACAAAAAAAATGTTGTTGATTTTACATTTTTAAAATAATAAATTCATATTTTTATTTACTCCTTTTCGCTTCCAAAACGCCCCTTCCAAAACGGTCCATCATCGGTTGAGAAGAGAATTTTAATAAAAAAATAATGGAAAAGGTTTTATGAGAAGCGGTGATAAAGTTGTGCTCCTTTCAGGAGCAGAAGCAGATGCTGGGTGAACGTATCTGCTCGCTCATCGGCTCGGTGGACTGAGAGCGCTAGGACAAGATCGCGGGAATGATGCTGGAGATGGAAAACTCCGAGCTCTTCCGCTCCAAAGGTATGACTTCTTATGTATTTGAACCATATATGAGCGCAGTTGTCAGATGGGATGTTAGGATGGGTCATAGTTATGTAAGGCTGCCTGTAGAAAGGTTAGGGCAACGCTAACCCATGTATCATTTGAACCAAACGTGGGCAGCTCTCCCGATCATATTTTGGAAAATATAATATGAGCCTTCCAAAGTAATAGTTCGAAAAAATAGGGCCCACCACTAATATTTCGTTTCGGTGGCCGCGCATGATTTGAACACTAGTATTATAATGTGAAACTGGAAAGTGTATTATTGAAACGGTTTGGATAATGTTTATTTGCAGGTGAACGAGGCCCAGATGCTCACGTTGTCTTCGAAGATGACGGGATACTGAGGGCGAGTGGATGGGCGGAGGGGAAGGATTGAGGAGAGGAGACGACGAGACGAGTGCGAGAGGAGAGGATACTGTAGGATACTGTAGAGGGTGAGGGGATACACTATCGTAGTGAGCTATGGCGAGGCCATCACTATAAGAACCATCATTATGAACCATTACCAGGCGAGATTTGTTGTTGTCTCCCCTGCTACTGTTATTCGGGTTTAGGGTAGATTACGGTAGTCATGGTATGTGAATTATGGTAGATTAGGCTTAGGCTCATGGCACTTAATAGTAGACTAGTTTTATAAGCTGAAAATGCCTGCAGATACTGCTAATGTTTAGGAAAAAGCCCATGAACACATATCTTGACCCAAATATCAGCAGTAATTGTGTAGAAATTACCAATCTTTTAATCGTTATGTTGCTCTGCTACTCACCTTTTCTTGTATTTAGTACTACATTGTTGTTGAATAAATAATACAAACGTATGTTTGAGCCTTGAAAACAATAAAATGAATGGATATTCCGGACTGATATGGAATGTGAGAACTGTTTAATCCGGCATGCGTGATACGTAGGTCGTGAGTGGATAATTTCTTTCGGATTGAGTATTATACGTTTTGAGATATCGTTATTTTGAATATTTTCACGCGATCCGGATTGCATACATGCACTAGCTAAGGGTCCCCTCGCATGAAGAGCTGTGTTGCATCATAGTGTAGTGGTAAGTTGACGGGCGTGGGGATCGCGACCGGCGGGTTCGAACCCTCTCGTGGGTGCCCGCCCCCGCCGCGGTGTGGCCCACCGTGCCGCCCAAAATTTCGCTTTCCGATGCCCCAGAACACTGTGCTCCATTCAGGCCTCATCTCCACCACCCTGCCCCCGCCCACGCTCGACCCTGATATCGCGGCCCGTCTGTCCCCTGTTGATTCGCACCTTCCGATTCTCATTCTCTTCGTCATCCTCGTCGTCACTGTCATCATTCTTCTGTGCAAAATGTCCGTGGGCTTGGGATAACATGCAAATTTTTGGGGAAAATATACAAATAAATATGCAGCTATGATGATTGGATATGTTTCAAGGTGGGTATTTAGTATGGAAAGTGTTCTATCCGTGGTAACAAAATGCAAACTGATGTAAAGTGCGATGTAAACGATAAAATTTGTATTATTGAAGGAAAGCGCACGTTGAGAAAGCTGCGCAGTTCTTTCCGCTAACCACCGCAAACCTTCAGCCGGAGCCGGGCTTTAGCCTAGCCCGGCATTTTGCCATAAGAGTTCCATTGTATTCAGCGAGAGCTGCAAAGACTTCTCAACCTTTCTTTTCCTACAATAATAGGTATATATAGTGGAATAAGCCGATCCGTTAGTTTCCTTTGTTCCAAAATGAGTTTAATTCTGTCACCTTTTCACACTCTCTCGCCTTATATTCGGAATGATTTTCCGACGGATCTTTTTAATCCACTATAGATATTTATGCATTTACATAGAAGGCGAAGAAAATGAAGTTAAAAGAGAGTTGGTATTAACTTATGTAGTTTCATCCCTCCCAAGTAAAATGCATAATTGCAGCAAGACAACCGCTCAACGTCGCAACGGATCGTCCACGGACAGTTCCCCGAAGAAGAAAAAGAGCGAGCTGGCCCCGATTGATGTAAGTTTTTCCCTCAATTTATTGGTCTTTCAATTTATTTTTTTTCAATTTATTGTGCATTATTTAAATTTCGTTCAAGTGTCCACAAATAACTGCTCTATCTATGCTTACCGCACAAGCATGCACAATAAATTACGTTCAGCTTTGCTATAAATAGTTTCGTACGCCTCGAAGACTGGTTGACAAATCCGGCATAGTCCGGTATTGTACCGGACTGAGCGGTACAATAGCCTCTTGGCGCACTCAGGAGGTTTCCAACTTATTCCTTTGAGATTTAGGTTCCCCGTACGCGCTTTATACGTAAGCTACACATAAATTATTGAAATTCGTTCATTTTGACCATTTTTAACCGGCCAATTCGCGCGTCCCCCGTCACTTGGTGTGCTGCAAAACATTATGGTCTGCGCTGCGCAATTCGGGCGCGCAGCAAGTGGCAAAACAACCCGTAAAAATGCGAATTATGAAAATTGGACGATACCTCACATAGAAACCGACCATGGGGAAGCTAGAACTCAGTGGAATAGTTTTAAAACCTCCTCAGTGCGTCAGGAAGCTTTTGTACCGTCTAGTCCGGTACAATACCGTACTATACCGGATTTGTCAACCAGTCTTCGCGACGTACGATATTCGCGCGGTCCCTGAAGAGCAATGTAACTTTGCATGCAACTTTTCGCCTTATTTAAACAGCGAGGAATGGCGGGAAAAGATGCAAATGTAGGACTGTAGGTTTTCGACAGCTCTCTTTAAGATAATAGAAAGAAACCAAGGGGTTAGAAAGTCCTCAGAGGGGCCCTTTAACTATTGTCTCGAACAGTCATTACACAGCCTGGCACAGCGAGCAGTTAGAAATAGGAAATGTCTTACCGTACTGGATACCGTAATAAAAACGAGACTGAAAGATCTTCTCCTGAGGAGTGTAAAAAACTTAAAATTGAGAGGTACGATCGTCCAAAAACAACGTCACAGCATTCCGCCCGGTGAAGAATGTGTCTAATAGCGAATTGACCACTATTTTTGAATTTTCTCAAGAGTGGCTAAACCAATCTCCACAAAAATTTCAGAGCTTATGGAACTCGCAGTGACGAATTTAAATTTTCAAATTCATAATTTTTGGTTCACTTATACGCCTACAGGATCAAATCCTATGCGCGGAAACCGCTATTCGCTATTAGAACGCTTGGAATGCTGTGACGTCAAGTAGATCCATAAGGCTTAAAAGGGCTATTAGACGTATGCTAAAAAAAGGGAAAAATAGGAAAAATGAAATTTTTAGTTTTTGTTTTTTTTTTTTAGGAATTTGTTTAGCTATTTTCTGCCTTCATTTTAGCTTGCTTCGTCAGGCTGCGTCGGCAACCTCGAAACACCAAAAAGAATTACGCCCTGGCGCATTTTCTGCTTCGTTGTGCATTGCAGCTTCATGCAATTCCCTTCTTTGGGAACTGTGAAAAGCGAACGATGCGTACTGACGAAATGAGAGAAATGAATAATTTGCTAATAATAATAATAATAATAATAATAATAATAATAATAATAATAATAATAATAATAATAGTAATAATAATAATAATAATAATAATAATAATAATAATAATAATAATAATAATAATAATAATCATAATAATAATCATAATATTAATAATAATAATTCCCTCTTCAGCCGTCCCTACAACGCAAGCCCGACCTGCTCGGGTCTACCGTATTCGCTACCGTAACCCGGGCGGAGGACGAGCTCCGCCCCTCGATGATCTCTTTCGACAAGGCCGCCCCGCCGACGGCTCCCGCCACGGCCGTCGACCGGACTACCGTAACCCCCGCGGATACGGTAGGTCGCTCGGACTATTCAAAGTTCTGCATGTATTGTATCTATGATTGAGGAAAATGCTCTGTCAGTTGCCTCATTCCTACTTCCGACGAGAGAGCGAAGCGGTATGAAGAGAGCGCAGACAAAGTAGGAATGAGTTTACTGACGGAACGTTTTCGTTAGGGTTGTGATAGGATAGGTGTTGTAAGTGTCATGGGTGCCAGGAATGGTATCGCCTGGTCACGCCGTATGCTGATCAAGTGTTGGGAGTGCGAACCAATAATTTAATGGACGCTAATATTCGCTCTAATATATACTGAACGAAAAAGATTTGTCGGCAGATCTTTGCGAACTTTGCGCGAAAGAATGTGCAAAGAGTATCTAGAGTTCGTTAAGAGAATTCAGTAGAATTGAATTGGATTCGATTTTATCTACGCAGTACGCGTAATGGGCTTAGCGTTGAATTTGCGTCTATCTATCACGAGATGATTATAGTCTGGAAAATCGGAACGTATAATTCGTTATTCCGCCGCTATGGTGTTTAGTGATTTTTTCGCGCTTTGAAACGATACCATTCCTATCCAAGACAAGATATCAGGAACGTGGATAGCTCTTTGAGATCAGTATTTCTTAAAGCTTCGCATAGCACATATTAGAATTTGATAAGATTAGTTTGAAAGGTACCGGAATCGGCGCTACGACCGGAACGATTATATCTTTCATTTTTCTCTACTATGCTGATTATGCAACACTCAGCGACCCTCGACATCCGCCTCCTCCTCCCACCACCCCATTCCCCGACCTGCGCCCATTCCCATCTCGGCCAAGCCCAAGCGAGCCCAGCCCAGTCTCGACTACGCCGCTCTCACCGCCGACGCGCCTCCCCCGATGCCGCTATTCCAGCAGGTTTGATCTTTGGTCTTTGATCTTTGTAGTTTAGTCTTTGATCTTCAACCTGTCATTTGTCTTTTACAGGTCTACAGCGAGTGTGACAAGACCTTTGATGTATGACCAAAACAAGATGGATGCCGAACTTATAAAAAACTTACTTCCACTGAATCATATCTTCTTTTGATAGAATAATTATACTCAATTTCTCGCCTTTCTCTCGATATCTTGTTGTCACTGTGCCTTTGATAGCTTCTTGCCATTCTTTCTCTCCAACTTGCCGAAGTGATCTTTGATCTCTTGTACGGGTACGTATATTTCTACTGCTTAATAAAGCATTCGAGACTGAGAGTTAGCCGATTTGCAGCGATGAGAATACTCATGTCTGATAAAATGCTTACACACAGTGAAATATACCCACGGCGTGACGTTGTTGAATGTATTCCCCAATTTCCAAAGCTGGCTGGGGAAATAATCCCAGTGTTACGCCGTAGAAACATATTCCCCAGCCGGCAAGGGAGTGCCTGATAATGAGTGTATTTCCAGAACGTATCTATCAAACTCCAGAATGCGCCTTTATTCTCGGAAGATCATGGATACTTGCAGTCATTCATTCGCGTCTGCTTACAATTCTCGTCATCCTCCTCGTCTTAGTCGCCATCCTTGCCAAATGGATTCTCTGCAAATTTGTTTGAATTGCAACATTCGCTCGCTAGTCTATAATAGTGCTAGTCTATTATTATCCACTATAGTGGGACACAACGATATCTACGACAGTAGATCATCTGTATTATCTTTCATAAGTCGCATAGAAGCTAATCGGTTCAATCGTTTTTGTCAGAACTTCCTTTTAGAGAGCTGATACCGTAGTCAGATTTTGGCTTAAAACATCCATTCTCAATACGCGTCACGTACGCGTCGCGGTTCGCCACTCGCTGTGTATTTTAAACGTTTTGTGCGCGTTGATTTAAACGGTCGTGTGCCTGTAGCACAATGTTCTGATAGCAGTGTAAATGTTAAGCGAACGAGATACCGCAAATTAGCCCTGATTTCGGTAGGAACTCTCGCACGGAAAACATTTATTGCAAACATTTTGGCTCGTTCGCTTAACATTTAGAACGTTGTGGTAGCCTTACATGCCTTGCACTCACTCAGCTGCTTCTGCTTCTTCTTCCCCCACTTGAGCGAGGAGGGCATCCCCGACGCCGTACTCTTCATGTTGTTGTTGTTGTTGTTGCCTCCCTTTGCAGGCTTCTCCACCGATGTCACCTGTGATCTTTGATCTTTACGAGTGATCTTTGACCTTTACAAGTGATCTTTGATCTTTGTAAGCAATCGATCACCGTCTTATCCCAATCGGGGGGCTTCTTGATCCCCAATAAGGCTTCGAGGGCCCGGGACACCTATAAGGACGGATAATTAAATAGGTAACCTTACAATCTTGCAAACAATCCAAAATTTTAAAAAAATTAGTAATAAATATTTGGCTTATAATCATTGTCTTTCTGTTTCGCTCATTGTCAGTGAAAAAAGTTATGTAATTCACAATCTCTCTTTCCGAAATCCCGAAAATTTTCTTTCAGCAAAGTCGATCCGTTCAACTGTTCATCACATCACACACTACGAAATGCGGAAGAGAGATGAATGACTTCGCATTTCCGATTTCCCTCATAGTTTCTATAGCTTACCGTGTCCTGCGTGTACCGTTCCTCATGCGCGATCCAGATCTTATCCTGAAAATCAACACTTCAGAACAGTTGTTATTGACGAAAACGTTCCGGCAGTAAACGCTCATTCCTACTTTGCCTGCACTCTCTTCACATCGCTTCACTCTCCAAGCAGATGCCCCCCTCTCCATCCTGCTATCTATTGCCCATCCCCACCGTAATCAAAGCCTTGACATCGCTATTGATGGCCACGTCAAAGGGCATCTTGTTCCCGCCCAGCACGAACGGCACCACCTCAACGAGGGATAGCTCAGAGCCGGAACTTAGGAACTTCCAAATTCCCGGCCACCCGTAATTTAGCCGCGAAGACATGTACATATTTAGATTTTTCGTTGTGGAATGTTCCCATATGGTATTATGTATAGAGTCACCATCTCACCAAATAGATTGTTTAATCACCACCAACTGTATATAGGCAGGTTATGGTAAACACAACATTCTACATAGACCTTTGGAAAGCGAATATGGTAAGAACCTCGTCTTTGTGAACTTCTAATATTATAGATCCTAAGGGGGAGTATGATGTTATAGTGAAATAAAAATATCCGTCAGCTTATCATTCCGAATATCTGGTGAGAGAGTGTGCGAAAATGAGAGAATTAGACTCAAGAAACTGACGGACCGGTTTATTTTACTATAGCTTTAGTGCGTATGCTGAAGCCCTTCCCTTCCCTTTATTCCTAATCCTTCATTCGTGGTGTGCCGCACACCGATCTACCGTATTAGTAAATATCGGAATGATTTTTTTTCCAAAGGTTTTGCATTGCGGCAGTACACTGTGTAAATGGATTGATCGAACCGATGAAAGAGTGGCTTCTCAATAGACAAACAGACCTCGGCTGGGACCATATTCGGGAAGGGCTCCTTGCCATTGTGGTAGATTTCCCAGCACATAATACCTGAGTGACGAGAATTTACAGAGATATTGCAATTTGAACACTTTTCGAACGCATAAAATCTATATACCTATACGAAGTGATGCACAGCTTCATTTTGTAATGTGAGAGTAAACCGTTATCTCAATGGCTGACGCTTGCCATGGATAAACATGTTTGTGTGTAGAGTAGACGGTCGCTCGAGAATGACGACTTTATCAAGGGAGACACTCACATTGCATGAGTGAGACTAAAGCATAATGAGAGTGAAAGGTGTCGTTTTATATGAGTGTGAACTGACAATGAACGAACTCGATAATAGAACTGTCTAGGATAGAGTGATGAAAGTGAGTTAACACTTCTATCTATCATACCCATGA
This sequence comes from Micoletzkya japonica, assembly GCA_900490955.1. Taxonomy (NCBI): domain Eukaryota; kingdom Metazoa; phylum Nematoda; class Chromadorea; order Rhabditida; family Diplogasteridae; genus Micoletzkya; species Micoletzkya japonica. The sequence goes on from LS852951.1 coordinate 69,530, forward strand.
CGAAACAAAATCTGCTTTTGTTCTGAATTTCCTACCGTAAGCGTAGACATCACTCTTGTACGTGAAAGTTGTAGTGGTGATCGTCTCGGGGGCGAGCCATCTAGGTTAAATTGATCATTACATCTAGGTTAACAGGTTAAATGTACCGTACAATAGGTATCAACGGAAAAAGAAAAAAAAGGAAAAAAGTTCAGTAGTAAACCTCATTACTACCCGGCCTGCACTCTCTTCATTCCGCCCCGCCGCTCTCTCGTCGGAAATAGGGCTGACAGAACCATTTTCTCGACTGTAAATTGGTCTTCCTGTTTCCTTGGTTCCAAGTGCATCTCGCTGCGACAGGAGAGCGAAGCGGTATGAATGCGATGTAGACGAAGCAGATATTATAGGAATGGGCTTGCCAACTTTTTCTGTCAATACACACGTTTTCCGACCTATCTACTAGGGCTTGAAGACCAAGCCTTTTAATCATATTATAAAACCGAAAGTGGTCAGAAGCGTGAAAGAATGAAGAGAGTTAGACGGGGAAATACGCTAATCGCGTTTGGTTTTTGAACCCTACTATGCACTGAGCGAAAATTCACCACAAATATCCCCACGAAATGCAGTTAGGGAATAAATTCACCAGCCTGCTAGGGAATAATTCGGGAAATCACCATTTCATCAAATCGGTCATTTCGTCAACCTCGATAAGCATGCAATTAGTGTTGATGAAATGACCGATTTAGTGAAATGGATGTTTCCCAATAATTCCCCAAAAGTCGAAATTTCCCCAGCTGGCTGGTGAATTATTCCCGAAGTGCAAATCGTGGGGAAATATTCCCCAGAAATTTCTCTGAGTGTAGTGGAGTAAACCGGTCCGTCCGTTACTTTGATTCCAAAATGAGTCTAATTCTCTCGCTTTTGCGCTCCAAAACATTCCAAGTGTTCTAATTGCGAATAGCGGTTTCCGCGCATATCAGCGCGCGTTTCACTTATTCGCCTGTAGGCGAATGCAACGAATGCAACGAATGCAAGTGAAACGAAAATTATGAATTTAAAAGCTTAAGCTTGGTTCGACCACGCATGAGAAAATTCAAAAATAGTGGTCAATTCGCTATTAGACACATTCTTCACCGGGCGGAATGCTGCGACACTCTCTCGCCTGATATTCGGAATGATTTATTACTGACGTATCTTGTTATTCCACTATATCTACTGTTATCCATACCTGATGGGTGCTCGCCTCTTCGGGTCCATCCTGTACATGGGACCCTCGCGCGACATGCCGAAATCCGAGATTTTGACCTGCTCGGGATAGGTTTCACGGAATTAAAGCAGCAGAGAGTGTCGGTTGCAATCTCGCTGCTGTCTTTCCCTGTCTAACATTAACTATTTCAAGCCAAGCTCAAAACCCATCGTCTGCTGAACAAAATATTTGTCCAAGGGCTAATAAATCACAACAATTTTAAAAAACGTACCTTTCCATCTCCATACAAACAATTTCGGGCCGCGATGTCCCGATGAATGATGTTCTTGCTGTGCAGATACTCCACTCCCCATGAGGCCTGAATGTGCAAGGGGGTCGTATTCGCGTACTCGCACACTGTAACTGCGGCCGTACTCGCATACTCGCACGCCGTAACTATTCTCACCTGCAAGCACATCTCGTTCTTCGTATTTTCGGGCACCGAATTCTTCTCCAGGTACGAGTTGAGCGAGCCGTTGGAGGCCTGCAATGGGACTTCAGATCCTTGCAGTTTGATCTTTAACCTTTATAGTTTGATCTTTGATCTTTATAATTTAATATTTGGTATTTATAAACATATAGTGTTCATATGTATATAAAGACCTTTGATCCTTATAGTTCAATCTTTGATCTTTGATCTCTGATCTCACCAGTTCCATCACGAGCATGAGGGGCTCGGCGGCGGCGGCCACTCCATAGAGGCGAACGACGAAAGGGCAGTTGAATCCGCGCATCAGACGCGCCTTCAGAGCAGATATTACGGTTGGTCAATTATTCACTATGCATAAAATCCGTGGGAAAACATTAACCACCGGAAGTGTCGCTGACTGTCCCTTGAGGAAAATGTTGCATCGATTGCTGCTGATAGGGGTTGCACACCGATTCAAGACGTGCGCACCATTTGCATACATTTTCGCCTCGCGTCTCTTCATTTCTTTTAAATGATGTATTTTTTAAATATCTTTTAAATTTTTTAAATGATGTGTTTTATGAATCGGTTTGCCAACCCTAATTGCAGCCATTCCTACTTCCGACGATGGAACAGAGCTGTTTGAGGAGAGTCGAGACCAAGTAGGAATGAGTTTACTGGCGAAACACTTTCGTCAATAATTATTCAACAATAATTAGTCAATGATAAATATTGAATAATACCCCTTCACTGACTTCTCTCATAATCACCCTGACCATACGAAAAATGGCCATAAGTTTAGTATAAATAGATCGTGAAACATAAGCGTGCAAAATACGAGGATTTTTTTCATGATTCCATGATGGAAAGCTCTAAAAAGATTGTCTCACCTCCCTCATGATCTCCTTAATCTGTTCCTTTGTCAGAGCCTCCAGTTTGGCCAGCTTGATCGCGACCTGCAGGTCCGGCTTGCCCTTCCGGCGCAGCTTGCCCAGCGACACCTAGAGGAATACGGTAGTTCAGTTTGCAATCGGACTACCGTACCCCTCGAGACAGATCTTTTCGTGGCAGGCCTACCATATGCCTACTTTTACAATTAGATTGCACTGCTTTATCTACCGTTCACCATCCCTTATTCTGGTCAGTTCGCAATACTCTACCGTATACCTCGCCAAAGGCGCCCTCTCCCAGCTTCTTGGTTACGGTAATATTCGCGTGGTCGAGTTCCCACTTCATCTTGCCTGTAGAGCATTCTTTCATTTGACGGCGTTATGTCTCACCATGTATCACAATTAGAGCATGTCATTCGTGTCTTTTTGGTATAGTCGTGGAAAGCGGAAAAAAGAGGAGTTCGACGCATCAAAAGTCAAGGTCTTGATTCCTTACTGCCACTGGCGTTTATTGCTATTACAAGTTCCACGAAACTTGACAAAAAGTACGCAAACGATTGCGAACTGTCTATGCAAATACGCGCGCTGATCTACCTCTCCGGCTCTAATTTTCTTGCGATTCTATTAATTTCTGCCATGGCAACACGTAAGGATTCAATTTGATGCCGTAATCAGCGGGAATAGTATATTATTTCAATCAAACGTATTAAATCGTTCCGTTTTTGAGGACAACTCCCGTGGAATCTCTAATAGAGATCGAAAGACAGTGACGATTCCAGTTCCTCATTCGGTTACATTCCTTTCTCTCTTTCATCCTTTCGCGGCATCGATCCCAATGAAGAATGAAGAGAGGGATCGAATGAGGAATGTTTGAGGTTCCTCATTCCGTTACTTTTCAGCCTTCATTCCCTCTCTCTTTAGACAGAAAGTAACCGTTTGGTCACCGGAATCGATAGAAGAACCGGTGATCATTCCTGTTACCGATTCATTAATGGGATCGGCACCGAGTCCAGAGGGGAAGAAGAGAGGGACCGAATTTCGATCTCTATTTATTGCGTCAAGAGGATGGTGAGAGTCTGTCCAACGTGACAAGAGCTTGCCATGGGGAAGGGACCAGACCAAGACTCTTGGTGGAGAAGAGGACAAGACTCTTGATTTAGAGGGTGGGGAAGGGGAAGGGGGAAGACAGAGGATAGCGGCGTTCAGAACTCTTTGGGTGAGGAGGCGCGGTGTTGGCGAATGTTATAGCCGAGAATCTACATCTCCTTAAAAAGTCAATGGTGTTTCTTTTGAAATTCGCATCTGAAAGGAGAAAAATATGTCGTCAATTAAAATTTTTATTTATTTTTTGTTTTGGAAATGCGCGTTGCTAATACTTATAATGAAGTGAAGTACGATTAAAGGCTCCCTCCGACCGTTTCATTCATTTCTAGGTACATCCAATTAACGTGCGGTTAATTGATAGTGAGAGACAAGTGAGGAATGAAGAGACGCAGGAAACGAGAGAAATGTTTGCACAGCTTTTTCTATGCAACGGTTTCAGGGCACTCCAATGATGTCAAAAAAGCATAGGGTAAAAAAGTGGTCGGTATTGTTTCGAAACACTAAAATGCAAAAATGCAAAAAAGCTAAACATAGGGGAGTCGCACCTCACCCTTCACATAGCTTGACCAGTTACTTTCCAATAAACTAAGCATACCGACAAATCACTCTCCTCACAAGCAGATCACTCCCATAAGTCTTACTCGTTTAAACGGTGTTCTAAATGTTCGGAGAGCGAGCGAGGTTTACCTAATTATACAAAAGCTACTGTCTACCAGACCACTTTTAGTTTAGTCGAGAGTTATTTGTATATGAAAAGTGGCAGTGTCTTCATTCTCAGCTGCTGCCAGTTCGCGATAGATTTTAGCTGTATCGTATTCAAACGTCGGTCGCACGCTCGCTCTCCGAACAATTTTCATTTCTTCAGAACATAGTGGTTTCTGACCTGCCTATGTGAATGCGAATCTTGAGCTAACGGGCGCATAGACATTCCTCTCTGGCAAGGTCTTGCGGGGGAATCGAGAGTAAATCAAGAGGGGCGAGTTCACCAAGACTCTTGGTCGAGGGAATGCTTGGTGAGGGGAAGGGGCAAGCAAGCAAGCACGAGTCTTGGCCTTGATGCGTAGAACTCTACTGTAGGGTTTGGAAACCAAGTAATTAAAACCCGACTGATAGTACACGAAAAAAAAATAATAGCATTTTCAGACCGAGAGATTGTGGTAAATATAGGTAGTCGTAACAAAGGAAGAGACGCTCAAAATGAATCACGCTTGCTTTTCAGACCCTAGAGTGCTGTGCTTGCCTATCGGGTTCTTGATCAAGCACTGGTACGACTTCGTGACGGAAATCTCACCCGACTGATAGTACACGATCAGAGCCTAGAATTGACCGTTGATCTTTGACCTTTTATCTTTGATTTCCAACCTTGATGGAGTCAAATCTGAAGTTTTCGATGTAGTACTTCCCCTCGGGCGACTTGTTGATGACAAAATGCTTGGCCTGAAAAATTTCATCGTTCACCTTTGTCCTTTGATATATGGCTTTTGACCTTTGATCGTTGATCTGCCATAGAATCTGCCACGCAGACGCTCAGAATGTACTGCCTTGGCTGGCCCAACGTGGGCTCGGATATGCGGACGATAAAGTCACCGGGATTTGGGAGCATTAGCTGAAAGGGAGCGAAATTAAGAAAGATACATGAGACATTCCTATTTCTCGGACTCACCGGACCTCCTTCCAGAAGACACGCATTCCGCAAGCTACGGCAAAAAAAACAATAGCTACGGTAATCCATCTACCGTATACGTATTTCCGTGGTGCCTATATCACGACCGTATGGGATGCCGTAATCTCTTATTACGGTAATCAGCTACTTCCGAGGGGGGGCTACAGTATGCTCTGACTACCGTATACCTTGATGTCCTCTCGAGGCAGCAGTCCATGGAAGTACTTCTCCTTGACGATGTCGGGTCCTTCACTCGACATTGAAAGTGGCAGAGGAGGGGAGGAGACCCCGACCGTCTGTGATGAAGGCGGGGTGAGTGAGTGAGGGGGAAGGGGGGGGGGGGGGGGGAGAAGAGCATAGGGGTTACTAGCGAAACAGCGGTGAAGAGTGAAGAGACGCAGAGATGAAGGGAATGGCAATGAAAGGGACATGGAAGCCAAAAAAATATTGGCTTTCATATGAAACATTATCGCCTAAATAATATAAAAACAAAAACCAGAGTGCACAAAAATGTCTACTTCGCAAGATATCCTAAAAATCGTTTCCCAGCGAAGGCGCAGTCTTACTCCGTTTAACGCATAGTAACGAGGCAAATGGCATCGAGGTCTTCCCGGAACAAATAAATATTTCTCGCTCCAGAAATTAAAAAAAAAAGTTTTCATACGCTATCTTTATTGTTTATTGTCTTTATTGTCTTTATCTTCGTTGATGGTTCACTTGCGAACCTCCGTTTGCGAACAGGACGTTTGCGAACAGCCCGCATGCGAACCAAAAGAATGAATGAGGAGAGAGGCAAAGAATGGTTCGCAAGAGTCTGGTTCGCATCCGTCCCGCTCGCAAATGGTTTCTGGTTTATCACCTTTATCAGGACTAACATTGGTTGGGGTTCCAAAGAAGGGGTTGCTTGATATAGATGGGAGAGGTCGGAGACTTCGAATCTTCTTCAAAACAACTCACTCAGTCCGAGGTGCCGAGAGATCTTGAGTAGTCCCCTTGATCCTCGTTTGGCGCATACTTCTCCCGAGCGCCAATTCGTTATGGAGAAGGATCAATTCTTCTGTCCGTGATAGAACATACGGGGGGGGGGGGGCTCTTGATTGAGAGACGACTGAGAGAGCCGACCACTCGCGACGGGGACAGAGAGAATGAATGAACGCAGCCCCTCACGCAAAAATGTAGCTGTAGGCCAACCCCAACTCGGAGCTGCCTTACAGGTCAGCGCGTCCGAAAGTGCAATGGGCACGCCTCACCGTAGGGTTCCCGTCTTCGTGATCACGAGAGACCCCCAGGCAGGTAAGTTTTCAAATTGATGGTTCGCAAGCGTCCGGTTCTCAAACGGAGGTTCGCAAATGAACCATCACCCCCTTGAAGCATTCTCTCCCGATTTTTCCAACACTATTAGGGGTTGAGAGACGGACCTTTTCAAAGATTAGAATCAAATTTGGAAAGCGAGCTTTGTCTACATTCATTTACCAAATTCAAATTCGTTCGTCTATCCGCTTATTGTGTAAGTAATGAGTTGAATAAATACCTTGTTATATACATGGAACTAGTGGACAAGGGCAAGAGGAAGAATACAAATATTAGCAAAATTACGAGTCTCTTGTAAGGCTTTGTGTCGGCAGAATGGCAGGGAAAAGTGCAAGTATGGTGCACCGATTAGGCGAAATAGCGAGAGCAAATGGAGAGGAGCAGGCAGCACATTATGGGTGGTCATCATTTTCGCACAAAATCATTTGCGCACAAGGCCTTATCTACATAGTGGAAATGAGTAAATGAATGTCCTAAATGGAGTCGGATTCTACTCATACATAAAGATAACCCGGTAACGAATTCATTTCCCAAACCTTCTCTAACGTGCTGCGTAGAGGTGTGCGGAGTTTGTGTGATTTGTGCGCAAATAATCGACACTCCAGATTAGGTATATTTGCACTTTTTCCCTGCCATTTCGCCAACGCGAGTAGGGCTTGAAAACGAAGCACTTTAATCGCCCTATCTGACCGAGAGATTGAAGTATAACATGAAAGAATGAAGAGTGTCAGACCATAAATGCGCAAATCGCGCTTGGTTTTCAACCCTAATCACTGGGGGTTGCAATTAGAGCATTCCATTCGGGTCTTTTTGACCAATATCTATGCTTCGCTGGTTTTTTATGAGACGCGTCGTGGAAAAGCGAGTAGACGGAGAGGACTGTGAGACGGTTCGACTGATGTCCCGAGCTGAATCGAATCGGCTCAGTGTATGTCTACGTCTGTGTCATTCCCACTGTAGGGAAGGCGTTGGATGAAGAAGTGGTTGACTGGGGTTGACTAGGGAATGAAGGGATCAGGTAGGAATGGTCATGAGAACCGCGTGGCTAATTCTATGTAGTGATGACAACCTCGGGTCAGAAAAACAAGGAAATAGAGGATCGAGAGAATGAGATTGGAAGAGGAAAAGAAGCGAAACCCCGTGTGATCGGGCCGTTATAAAAATCCTTCTCTCACGTTATATAACTTATGGCCGAAACTATCAAGCATTGTGTAAATTACCAACAACTTTGTAAGAATCAAAGCACAGTTCACAGCATTCCTAGCGTTCGATTAGCGAATGGCGGATTCCCCTGCGATCTATCACCACTGCGGCCAAAAAATTAGCAAAAATTTGCAAGTTTAAAAACTTAAGCTCCTCCCCATCAGTCTAAAGAGATGCCAAAATTTGGTGAAGATGCAATCAGCCATATTGTAGCAAATTCAAAATTAGTTGCCAATTCGCTATTAGACGCACAAGCAATGAGCTAGTAACGTGCTCTGTTTTATCTCTTTTACTAGTGTTCTAGTGTTGGCGATCTGTCTCTTCTGTCTCTCTGTGCTCGTCGCGCCCCCCTGAAGACTTGGCGTACGGGGGGAGTAGCGCCAAGTATAATTTTTATAATTTTTCCAATGTATATTTTCACATTTCTCAATTTTTTTCGGTATAAGTATAAGTATCAAGAATATCAATAGAGCGCTAAACGTCTGTGTGACCAAGCAAAGAACACTCAACCGGGAGCTCAAAGAACGTCCAATCCTTTACTGTAACGGGCCTCTATGGGGTTGGTTGAAGGGACCCAGGTAGGGCAGTGCCCTAAGGGCACAGGGGGGTACGGAGGGGAAGGAAGTGGCTTCAGGCCGACGAACAGGCCGCATGCACCAATATTAGAGGTTCCACGGGAGTTGTCCACAAAAAACGGAACGATTTACTACGTTTGGTTGGAATAACAAAGTATTCCCGAAGATTACGGCATCCAATTGACCGCTTACGTGTAGCTATTGCCGGAATTAGTAGAATCGTACGAAAATTAAAGGTTGATTAGCGCGCATTTGCATAGACAGTTCGCAATCGTTTGTGCGCTTTTGGGCAACTTTCGTGGAACTTGTAATAGAGGGAGAAAGACCAGTCGAGCAACGCGGCGCGTAGACCGGGGCTGGTAATCTTTATAATGATAATAATACTTTTGGCCTGTGCACGCACAAGGGTACTGTTAAGCAGACGATGGTTCAGCAGCGTTTATTGCTATTTGTCGATTGCGCTCCTCGTCTACGTCGTCACTTCCCTTCGCCCTCCCCTCTACTCCGTCGACTTCTTAGCATGTGTCCACTGCTCCAGAAGCTTCTTGCGCATGTTCGCACAGCGATCCTTGTGCTTCAGGTACTTGTTCTGCAAAAGCACGTAATTATAGGGGGGAATAAACCGATCCGTCAGTTTCTTTCGTTCCAAACTGAGTCTAATTCTCTCACTTTTCCACACTCTTCCACACTCTCTCGCCTTATATTTGGAATGATCCTCCGACGGATCTTTTTAATCGACTGTATTACATTATTTATTGACGAAGATTTCCCTCGAATTGCCGCATTTTCGGTGCTTGAGGCTAGGGATGGCAGAGGTGGAGCACAGCATTCCAAGCGTCATAATAGCGAATAGCGGTTTTCGCGCATGCGATCCGATCCTGTACGCGAACCAGTGAACCAAAATTCGTGAATTTAAAAAATTAAGTTCGACACTATAAAAAATTAAGTTCGACACTATTGTAGAAGCTCCGAAAATTTGATGTCGATTGGCTGAGTCACTCTTGAGAAAATTCAAAAAGTGTTGATTGATCCACATTGATTTGAATGTAAAATTGTAGGGCGAGGTTTGCTTTTTCCGCATCTCGTCGATGGTTATCGATGGTATTCCTCCGTTAATCACTGTTAACGAAATCACCGCTTACCGGTGCATCGTTAATGAAGAATGAAGAGAGAGAATGGCTATCGGGACCGTTAACCGATATCGTTATGACATCTCTAACTTCCTTCACCGGGCGGAATGCCGTGGGAGGGAATGAGAATGAGACCTACCCTCCACTTCGTGCTCACTCCATGTGAGGAGGGAATGATTTTAGTTCCCTCCGCACAGCATTCCGCCCGGTGAAGAATGTGTCTAATAGCGAATTGACCACTATTGGTGAATTATCTGATGAGCGGAAAGCGCTATCTAAGCCAACTTTTCAGCACTTCTTGAGTCATAATGATGAGCTTAAGTTTTTAAATTCATAATTTTTCATTTTTGTTGGTTCGCCTACAGGATTGGATCCTATGCGCGGAAACCGCTATTCGCTATTAGAAATGCTGTGTCCCCTTTGATCTTTAGGAAAAAGACCACTTTGCAGCGATTGACAGCAAATAATTATAGCAATCCCCGCCTTTAACCAATTATAGTGGAATAAACCGATCCGTCAGTTTCTACCGTTCCAAAATGAGTCTAATTCTCTCAGTTTTGCACCCTCTCTCGCCTTATATTCGGAATGATTTTCCGACGGATCATTTTAATCCACTACAGTTGATCCAAAACTTAGCTCCCTCCGAGGGTGGATGGAATAAAATAGGTTAATTATTCTTCCCTCAACTGCTCTCCCATTCTTTCATTTTACGAAAGTGAGGGTCGGTATTTTCCCGCCACATCTGCCATCCCTACTTGAGCCATATTAGAGGAATAATAACCTCTTTAAATACCGCGTTAACCCGCGTTCACAAACAACGTACTGCTAGAGCTTGGGGGCGATAAATTGGCAAAATTATTAAAAAAAACTAGAGTACGCCTATTTATCGAATGCATTTCCATTCTCGATAGGCGCACTATATCCCGACCGCGTACCTCGAGGTATTCCAGGACGAGCAGGTGCAGGGACGCGTACTCCTCCACCGTCTGAATGCCGCCCTTGCGAACGCGACGAATGAATTCGAGGACGTTGGCCATCTGCATACGAACCAGTAGTACTTATAAATAGTAACGAGGGGAAAACGGACCAAGTTTTCGGTTACGTTCCATGTCCCTTTATAAACGGCTATAGATACAGGAAGGCATATGAAACATATAAACATGAAAATGGTCCGTTTCCCGCTCCCTAGTATTTAGAGATTTGATACTTTGACAAGGCAAATTCCGTCAGTAGTCCCACATGCTGTACGCGTTTGATGCCGCTTCGGTCGCTCGTTGCAAATAGGAATGAAAAGGTGAAAACTGACTGAACGCCTTCCTCAATCCTCAATCATGTTTGCAATAGATAGACACAATGGACGTGCAAAACGGTTGCCATCGTCAAGAATCGCTTGAGCCGACCTCAGTCTTGATGTTCCCGTTGAGTTGCGTGATCATCACGTGAAGGAATACGAACATCGCCGATTTGCCCACTCCACTAGAGCACACGATCAGCGAGAGGCATTTCTGGAGAGAAATGGTTGTGAATGGAACACAAAAAACCATTGAGCTGTGTTCTAAGTGTGTCCTATTCATTTGTCTAGGATCATACAGTACCGCCCATTGTCCGAGGTACATGGAACTTTCGGATTAATCCGATTATTCCTGATCATCGGGTCACAGAAAACGCCTAAGACAAGCTTTTTCGTCCAAATAAGCTGTTGAATCGTGTTCAGCATGCTCAAATTAATCCCTGATAGTGTTTTGGTTGACCTAGGACAATGGGCGGTACTGTACCGGTAGGTATACCTTTATATAATACCTCATTATATGCATTATTCATACCTCATTCTTGAGAGTTCTGACGAGATAGTTGAGACGCTTCTTCTTCGACAATTCGGGTGCGATGTCCAGGTCGACGGGTTGAATTAATCGGACGATCGTCGAGTTCGAGCAACCTCAACAGACATACTGCTCAAAAAGCTACTTTATAAACTTCGCTTACTGAACATTCCAAAACAAGTAGTTGCATGGATAGAGAATTATCTCATAGGCAGGACCTTTCAAGTACGAGTCGGTGAAGCTCTCTCTAGGCCTCTGCCCACAAACAGTGGGGTCCCTCAGGGTTCGGTAATAGGACCTCTGCTCTTTCTCTTGTATATAGCTGAACTGCCCTCACTTGTTCAATCAAATGGTGTAGTTGCGCGAGTTTATGCAGATGATATCAAAGTGTATTCTGGATTAGCAAGAAATGAAACGGGAAAGAATATTCAAGACTCGATAGATACTGTTGCTAAGTGGGCTGAAGAGTGGCAGCTGCCGTTGGCTGATAAGAAATGTGCTGTTCTGCACTTAGGCAAGACTAACCCTAAGCGCTCATACACTATAATGAAAGCCAAATACAATCGAAGATTGAAATTCGAGATCTTGGCTTTCAAGTGGATCATGAACTAAAGCTTTCCTCCCATGTGCGTCTTATTGCGATCAAAGCCAAACGAGCACTTACTCTTTTGCTTCGCGCGCTTAGAACTAAAAGCCAGAAGGTTCTTCTTAGCGCATATACAATATACATTCGAGCAATTTTAGAATGTGGAACCACTGTTTACAAGCCTTATCAAAAGAAAGATATCATTGCACTCGAAAAAGTGCAAAATTATTTCACAAGAAGGGTTTTTCAAAGATGCCTCGATAAGTCGTGGAATAATATGGCCAATCACGCCGTTAGGAACTCATCTTGAAAGTTTAGAGAGCAGAAGGAAAATGATTGATGGCAAAATGATGCTCAATCTTATTTGCGGCAAAATACGCTTATCTAATAAAACGGACCATAATTATAATATTCGAACTACTAGATGTAGAGGACCAGGTTTCATGCTTGCATATTCATGTAAGAGCCAGAACTACAGAACCAATAGCTTCTTCATGCGTACAGCGAGAGCCTTTAATGCTCCCCGACTGCATAATATATAGCTTGACATACCATAGCTATCTATCTAGCCTTTCTAGTTAGTCACTCTCGTTCTCTTATGTGCCATTTTCAAGTGTTTTACTTCTTCTCTCTCTTTCTCTTTGTAACCGCGTTTCTTCGTGAAATTGCAATAAAATTATTATTATTACTGTAGATTCCAGTTACGGTATTACAAGCACCAAAAAGTTTGACATATTTCCGTAGTTTTCTCGATTCCTACCTATGATGCTCTCCTCTCCATTGAGGAAAAGTCGTTTTGCGGTTGTCCCGGACCTCTTTCAAAGAAAGATCATCAGTTTCAAGCAAATAACGGAGGTCTACGATTTATATAAATCTTTGAAATATAATACAAGTATGTCAAACTGAATGGCGCTTGTAATATCTACACTACGCCTTTAGCAGGACTATCAGTGGATTGTGGTCCAAAGGATACTGTAGATTGCACAACCTATTTCCTGCGTTTACAATACATTGGAAGAAGTCAGAAAATATAATAATTCTATAAACATAAAAAGTACATATAACTGACGAAAAATGCCGTCAGCTAAAGGGCCCCTCTGAGCACATTGCAATCCCTCAAGAGTATTTTTGAACATTCTTCCATTTTTGGCCTTTTCAGAAGACATGTATTTCCATTCCTTCAATAAACGATGTGCACGAATCAGACCACTAGCGCGCTACAGTTTTCACGAAATGACATTCGTATTCGAGCGGTCCCTGAAGAGCAATGTAACTTTGCATACAACTTCTCGCCTAATTTAAACAGCAGGGAATGGCGGGAAAAAGATGCAAATGTAGGATTGTAGGTTTTCCACATTGCTCTTTCGGGTGAAAGAAAGAAACAAAGGGGTTAGAAAGTGCTCAGAGGGGCCCTTTAACTCATTCCTATTTTGTCTACCTTCTCTTCATACCGTTTCGCTGTCTCGTCAGCAGTATACCCTATAGGAATGAGTCAAATATTTAAAGGAACATGGAAGCCAAAAAAGATTGGCTTTCATATGAAAGTTTATCGCCTAAATAATATAAAAACCAAAACATGAGTGCACAAAAATGTCTACTTCGCGAGATATCATAAAGATCGTTTCCCAGCCAAGGCGCAGTCTTACGGCGTTTAGCGCATAGTAATGAGGTAAATGGAATCGAACAAATAAATATTTCTCGCTCCAGAAATTTTTAAAAATATTTTTCAAACGCTATTATCTTTATTATTGTCTAAGAAACATATTCTACAAGTTTACAAGTATTCTGTTTCAAAAAGTTTGTCGCTTCCATGTCCCTTTAACGGAGCAAATTTCACTCAAACATTTCACTCAATCTCCCCTCTATACTTTTCAATTATTTCCTGTTCGCTCTATCTATCTATATATTGTCCCCACGAACCCTCGGGCAGCAACTCGAGAATGATCTGAGCATCATGCTTGTTCACTCCCATCTTCTTCTTAATCAAATTCATCTTTCCATAATCGTGAAATTCCTCCTTCCACGGCACGAAGCCACCTTAACCCTGTTTTATTTTTTTTACTTCACAAAAAAGACTCTGAAAATCGCTGGCATATCACAGTAGATCTCAGCAAATCACAGCAAACCACAGTCTAAGCTAAGAAAAATAACAACACTCACACGGCTTTTCGTCGTTGTAATTCTCGAGATAGAAAATGTTGACGACGTTCGTCTACAAATACGGTAATAAATATAATATTGCCTAGCAATGATGACTACAGAGTGACAACATTTAACCAGAACTATCTCTGTTAAATATAGTATCCCTAGATATATCCGACCTCGAAAGCCATTCGCCAGAAAGTCTCAGCCTCGCTGTCGTTATGTGGATGCTGAAAGAGGTCTAAATAGATATAGTGGAAATATGAACATTCTTTTTTCTCTGTAAATAGCTCTGTAGGTGTTTTCAACCTAACTTTTTTTTGTTTTCAACCAAAACGTGTATAAAAAGATCGAATATTAGCGTCCATTAAATTATAGGTTCGCACTCAAAACACTCAGCATACGGCGTGACCAAGTGATACCATTCCTGGCATGGAACCCATGACACTAACAACACCTATCCTATCCCAACCCTAACGGTTGTCGAGAACGTTCCGTCGGTAGTATCATTCCTACTTTGTCTGGAATCTCTTTCATAGCATTCCGCCCGGTGAAGAATGTGTCTAATAGCGAATAGACCTCTATTTTTGAATTTTCTCAAGAGTGCCTAAAAACCAATTTACATAAAATTTTCGGAGCATTTTGAGTTCATAAAGGCGAACCTAAGTTTTTAAAGTCATAGATATCCGATTACTGGCTCGCCTACAGGATCGGATCCAATGCGCGAAAACCGCCATTCGCTTTTATGACGTTTGGAATGTTGTGCTTTATACCGCTTCGCTCTCTCGTCGGAAGTAGCAATGAGCTGACGGAACATTTTTGCATAACTCACCGTGGCGATGATGAACCGATTGTCCATGTCAATCAGTTCCACTTTGTTGGCATCGTAGAAGTCCGTCTCCGGCGGCACGTTGTGCGTGAGAATCACCCGGGTATTCGGGATCACGTCATCCTTATCGCGCTGTAATTGTCGTAATCTTAATTTGAGGCAGATTTACATAGCGGGAGATGCAAGTAAGAACATTAGATTATATAAAGCCGCTTCAATTCGTACCGGAATCTTCATAGCAACGTGACCCGTCAAAAACTCCTCTGCGATCTTCTTGAAGCTCTTGTTCTCTGAACGAAGAAACTATTAATATTATAAGCATGATTATCGTAAAAATTGCCCCCGAAAATAAAACCCACCAATTTTGTTGAGAAACTCGACGACTGCCGTATCGTCGATGACATGGCCCACGGGCTGGGTAATCGTCCACGCGACCGACTTCTCCTCCACAGTCAAAATGGTAAAATTACTTATTCGTCAAAGGTACATTAGGCACAGTATCCTAAAGGCCAACAACTCATCCTTGTGTTGTTCCAACAGAAACAAGTAAAACACGAATCCAACGCTGTTGTGTCTTCATTTCGTGACTTCCATTGCTGTTTGTTTTCGTTTTTTTTGCTATTCATTTCTTGCTCTAGATCCGAATGTGACTAGATTGGGACATTTTCGCTAATAGAACAATCGTATACCTCAGCGGGCTTAGCAGGGGCTGGAGCGCCCGACTTGTGAACCACTGGTGCCATATTCGATTCCTGAGGGGAGTGGCGGTTTCGCGGATCAGGGACAACCACGACAATGAGTACGTGTATTTTGATAAGAAATACTGTATTTAAGACACCTGCATGCTGGGAAGTCTTGCATTATATAGATCTATATTTACATGTATTATTGCAAATTGCTCATACTTTGATTTTCTGAAACCTATTGATTGGGTCTTTAAAATACCTTTTCCTTCTCAGAGTTCGTCTTCACCACGGCATAGATGCCTTTCTTTATGGGGAGCGCCGCATCGACAGTCTCAAGCCAATAATGTTATTGACGCAAAAAGTTGCCTCAATAAACTCCTTCATATATACTTCGTCCTTTTCTTCCAGAGGGGGTTTGAAATTCTAGAGAGGCTACTTATCGCGTGCTGCTCATCATTCTCTCGGTCTCTTAACGCGATAGAAAGGCTTGGTTTACAAGTCGTAGTATTGCACTCTCGCCTTACCCTGTCCTCTTCCGTAGCTCCTCCCTTCTTCCCGCCGACGACCTTGTTGAAACTGGCAACTTCCACCGTCTGCAAATGTAATAAGTAATATTTAAATTTAAATTTTTCAATTCTAAATACAGCAAAAAAACAGATAACAATACAATCTACCGTAATCTAACAGCATATTCTCTAACCTTATCCGTCTCCTTGCCGGAGTTGATCTCGATCAGCCTGAAATTCGCCCAATTAAATAAATGTCTGGTTCTGAAATACGCCTTTCCCCCTAGACACCTTTTCGTGGCAAAAGGGTTTTGGCTTTACGCTTATAGGAATTTCATATGCAGTCCGGAACATTTCCCTATCACAAATGTACGGTATATCTAGATATCTATGCGTACTGTATGTCCTCGTCCTCGACGGTCTCGGCCGTTACCCTCTGCAATATAAACATTCAGCTATTATTGAAGGAAAGCGAACGTTGAGAGAGCTGCGCAATTCTTTCCGCTAACCACCGTAAACCTTCAGCCGGAGCCGGGCTTTAGCCTAACCTCGCATTTTGCCATAAGAGTTTCACTGTATTTAGCGGAGCTCGCTGCGAAGATTTCTCAACGTTCCTTTTCCTACAATAATACCGTAATCCCTCCGCCTACAAGGCATAGCTACTCACTTCTATAGAATTCTCTACAGAGTGCGACTAATTTTAAAAAATCTGTAGAGTGTGACTAATGATTTGTAATTTCATGCCAATTTAATTTCATTTCATGCCGCAATTTCATCTCTCTTGCCCTTCATTCGTCTCCACTTCTTCGCCAAATTCTAGAACGCGACAAACGGGAGTCATAATTCGATCACAATCCTGTTAGTCAATGTACTTTGCAGTCGAATACCTCTACCTCCAACTAATCCTCCAACCCTACAACAAAAAACCCCACCTTGGGCTTCTTGCCCTTCTTTAGCCCGAACACGCCCTTCTTCTGAATGGATACCGTATCTACGCCAACCACTACAGTATCCTATCTTAACCCTCCCCCACTCCAGCTTTGCCCTAATGTCGTTTATTTGTGAGCGAAAATTCATTAGCAAAGAACAGCACCGTGAAATTTTCCCTGCTGACTAGGAGAGAAGGTTCGCTCAGTGCATACAGTACCCCGCCTACCGTACCTCGGGAGTCTTGATCTTTGTTGGGCCACCGCCGGAGCTCTTTTTTCCATGGAACGGGAAGGAAAGGCCACCCTTGGTGGGGGATTTGTTATTCCCTGAGACCTTCTTGGGTGTCGCATCCTCCTCAATGGTCCCCTTATCATGGTCAAGCAAAAGTATTCCGCTAGTCGTCCCATTCCTACTCTTCCGGAGAGAGCCCAGACAAAGTAGGAATGAGGTTACTGGCGGAACTTTTTACGTCCATAATACGTACACACCTTCCTGTTGTTCTTGTCCTTGTTCGAGGACGGCAGTCGACGATGCATTGCGGCCACTCGACAGGAGGACACGGAACCTGAATGAGGAGAGACGGGCGGGGTAGGGCAGAGGAGGGGTATAAACAGATTAATGACGGCGATTGCAGTCCAATTGCGGAACTACAGTGGATTAAAAAGATCCGTCGGAAAATCATTCCGAATATAAGGCGAGAGAGTGTGCGGAATTGAGAGAATTAGACTCATTTTGGAACGGAAGAAACTGACGGATCGGTTTATTCCTCTATAGATGTTTCATCGATTTAGGCTAGTGTGCAAAAGTGAGAAAATTAGACTCATTTTAATAGGATCAAAGAAACTGACACGGGCCCGTTTATTGTACTATGCTACTATGCTTTCACAGCCGGTGCGTGAAATTCTTTGTCAAGGTAACCACGGGGCGGGGGGAACTTTCGCTCTGTGGTGGCTTTTTTTCTCTCGAATTATATAGTTGTTCGGCGTTTAAAGGGTCCCTCCACCCATATCATTCATTTCAAGAGATAACCAATTAAGAGCGGTTAATTGAACTTGTATATACAAACAAATTGTATATTCAAGAATAAAATGTTTAGCGTACTGTAAATATAGCGATCACCGCCAAGCGGGAAAAGCGAGGAAGGAATGAGGGGAGTGGATGAGGGGAGGAAGGGAGATACAGCATACTGTATTCTTTTTTCAAGAGTCATTCGCAACCCCTCTCCCAGGCCGAATACAGGAAAACCTTTGGAAATATTTTCTCTAGAATATTTCTCCTTTGCATTGCTCAACCAAGCACTACTGGCCTAAACCTAAATGCGTCTTTTCATTTGCATTTCTAAAATGGGTTCTTCGTCGTCATTTTTGCCTTCTCATAGTTCACGTCCGATAATTTATCGTTCTCAAGTTCACCACCTACCATTACCTTGTCCAAGATGGGACAGGTGGGCGGCTATAAAAGGTGAGCTAACGGTGTACCTACTTGCCACTCCTCACACATGTCTTCCGCCAGCAAGCACAAACGCTTTGAAGAAGATGAAGAAGAAGAAGGCTCTCGCAATGAATCGGGTCCTCCCCCATCGAAGACTTCAAAAATGAAGTAAGAAGAAGATTCGGTGATGGAAGAATCGCTGAGGACCTTCCCTCGAAAGGACAGACGCCCGAGCAAGGACAAGTGGCCGAATACGGTCTACTCGACCATGATGAAGGGCAAGGCGGAAACGAAGGTACTTTTTCCTTATCGAATATGAAAATAATGATTTCTTGTTGAGGTTCCGAGGGCGATCCTTCTAGACGATTCGATGGATGAGGAAAACGTCGAGGTATCATATATTTACATATATATATTTTTTAATTAATGCTTGGTTAATTAAGGATATGCCTACCGCTAAGCTAGTAAACTGTGGGCCGTGCTTGAAACACTTGAAACAAGGCCATATCTCGGCTGGGAAAGGTCGTACAGAGTTCTGGTTGGAATTTTTGGAATCCTCAGGACGAGATCTATTTGTGTATCAATTTTGGTAACGATTCCTCAAGTTTAAAGACCTTTAAAACGTAAAAATGTGGCATTGGAGAGGTTAGAACTGGGATAGCGAGAATTTCATTCAGTCAAGATGAATAAAACCCGTTTTGACCGGTTTAGAGTTGTCTAATCATCACCAAACTTGATACACAATGTCCTGAGAATTCCAAAAATTCCAACCAGAACTCTGTAAGACATTTCCCAGCCGATATATGGCCTTGTTTCAAGTGTTTCAAACACGGCTCACAATTTACTAGCCTGACGGTACTTCGTCCAATGCCGCGTCGACTTCCAAAAGGGAGAAGAGCAAGAAGAAGAAGAAGAAAAAGGAGAAAGAGAAGGCGAGCAATGTGAGTCATAGAAGAAAATAACATTTAAAAAATGACAATACGAGATTTAAAAGGTATTGGACTGCTGGCTAGATCCGCCCACCGTAGAAGCTAAGAAGACGGACAAGGACGAGAAGCAAAGGAAGAGGGTGAGCGGTAGTCTTCCTATAACCACGTAATCTATGTATAGTATTCAGCGCTCAGACAAGACGGAGGATGCGCCGACCGACGGCGTGAATGAAGCGAAGAAGTCGCGAAGTAGGCATCGCGTAAGTTTTAGAGAGTGACGAATGAATATGCGCGCATCAGGTACGGGATACGGTGGACGACGGTACGACGGAACAGAAGGATACCGCAACGAAGATGGAAGGGAGCGAAGAGGCCGTGAGTGTTTCGTTGTCAGACATAATTTCATCTAAACATTGAGGATTCCTGGGACGATGACGTCATGATTCCCGGTCCGTCAAAGTTCGTGCGGAAGCTGATGAGGCGTCAGGATCGTAAAGCCGCAAAGGCAGCCCTCGCCGCCACCGATGAAAGCATGACAGCTCAATATCGACGAATAACTTATTCTTGATAAAGAATATTATTATGATCTTATCCCCATTTTAGAAATGCAAATGAAAGGACGCATTTAGGTTTAGGCCAGTAGTGCTTGGTTGAGCAATGCAAAGGAGAAATGTATTCTAGAAAAAAAGATTTCCAAAGGTTTTCCTTTATTCGGCCTGGGAGAGGAGTTGCGAATAACTATTGAAAAAAGAATACAGCATACTGTATCACCCTTCCTCCCCTCATCCACTCCCCTCATTCCTTCCTCGCTTTTCCCGCTTGGCGGTGGTCTCAATATATTTACAGTACGCTAAACATTTTATTCTTGAAAAAAAGATTTCCAAAGGTTTTCCTGTATTCGGCCTGGCAGATGAGTTCTTGAAGGTTTTATTGAAAAAAAGATTTCCAAAGGTTTTCCTTTGGAAATCTTTGTATTCGGCCTGGGAGAGGAGTCGCGAATAACTCTTGAAAAAAGAATACAGTATACTCGATCACCCTTCTTCCCCTCATTCCTTCCTCGCTTTTCCCGCTTGGCGGTGATTGCTATATATTTACAGTACGCTAAACATTTTATTCTTGAAAAAAAGATTTCCAAAGTTTTTCCTGTATTCGGACAGGGAAAGGAGTTGCGAATAACTCTTGAAAAAAGAATACAGTGCGCTCCATACTGTCTCTCCACTCCCCTCTCCCCTCATTCCTTCCTCGCTTTTACTCTTTGGCGGTGGTCTACATTTACTCTTTTATTAAACCTGACAACAGTACGCTAAACATTTTATTCTTGAAAAAAGATTTCCAAAGGTTTTCCTGTATTCGGTCTGGCAGATGAGTTCTTGAAGGTTTTATTGAAAAAAAGATTTCCAAAGGTTTTCCTTTGGAAATCTTTGTATTCGGCCTGGGAGAGGAGTTGCAAATAACTCTTGAAAAAAGAATACAGTATACTGTATCACCCTTCCTCCCCTCATCCACTCCCGTCATTCCTTCCTCGCTTTTCCCGCTTGGCGGTGATTGCTATATATTTACAGTACGCTAAACATTTTATTCTAGAAAAAAATATTTCCAAAGGTTTTCCTGTATTCGGCCTGGGAGGGGAGTTCTTGACGGTTTTATTGAAAAAAAGATTTCCAAAGGTTTTCCTGTATTCGGCCTGGGAAAGGAGTTGCGAATAACTCTTGAAAAAAGAATACAGTGCGCTCCATACTGTCTCTCCACTCCCCTCTCCCCTCATTCCTTCCTCGCTTTTACTCTTCGGTGGTCTACATTTACTCTTTTATTAAACCTGACAACAGTTTAATTTTCACTTCTTTCTGTCGTCTTACTTTTTGTCGGAGGCCTCCTATTTTTGTTTCGCTTAGTTTCGCTTGCTTTTCGGTGCTTTTCGGGTAATTCCGAGTGCCTGAATTCAAAAATCATGGTAGATCAGGTGTGCGACGAGTCTCCGCTAATATCGTTGGTTCCCGCAACGCTCAGTCGTCGTGTGCCGGCACCAAGTCGATTTTCGGTACGGTGGATCCCATGATGGCTACCGTAGTCTGGATGATTATTTTAACTTTTATTTTATGTTTTATATTTATTTTTATATTATTTTCCCTTTTATTTTGGCTTTTATTAAGTAGTTTAACGTGGATTTCGGGGAATTGGAACTGGCTTTGCTACTAATGATGAGTAATTGCTCGAGTTTAGTTTTAAAAGCTTCCAAAGTCAACTAAATTCAAGTAACGTCGTGCGGATGTTGAATTTCGACGGGATTCAGATGCCGACGATGCCAATTTGTTCTGGAATCTTCTAAATTCGACCAAATTCGAGTAAAGTCGTGCAAGTGATGGTGGATTTCGAAGAGATTTTGTTGCAGATTAATCCAATTAGTTCTGAAACGTCCTAAAATCAACTAAATTCAAGTAGCGTCGTACAGTTGATGAATTTCGACGGGATTCAGATGTCGACGAAGCCAATTAATTCTGAAACAACCGAAAATCAGCTAAATTCAAGTAACGTCGTGCAGTTGATGAATTTTTGACGGGATTCAGATGCCGACGAAGCCAATTAGTTCTAAACCGTCCTAAAATCAACTAAATTCAAGTAGCGTCGCACAGTTGATGAATTTCGACGGGATTCAGATGTCGACGAAGCCAATTAGTTCTGAAACGTCCTAAACTCAACTAACTTCAAGTAACGTCGTACAGTTGATGAATTTCGACGAGATTCAGATGCCGACGAACCCAATTAGTTCTGAAACGTCCTAAACTGAACTAAATTTAAGTAACGTCGTACAGTTGATGAATTTCGACGTAATTCAGATGCCGACGAAGCCAATTAGTTCTGAAACGTCCTAAAATCAACTAAATTCAAGTAACGTCGTACAGTTGACGAATTTCGACGGGATTCAGATGCCGACGAAGCCAATTAGTTCTGAAACGTCCTAAAATCAACTAAATTCAAGTAACGTCGTACAGTTGAACAATTTCGACGATTTTGAAGTGTCAACTGAGTTAACTAACTTCGAGTGTCTTTGTATAGTTTCATGTGACCTCTACGGTTCTTCTGGAGCTCTCTGACGGGTCTACTGATATTCATCTGATTTCTAACAATTTCTGAGAGTTCTATGAGGTTCTACGGGCCTCCCGAGGTGTCTACAGATTCCCCCGAGTTTCTACTATATTTTCTGATTTTGCCGAGCTTCAGGGGGTCTCAACCGAGTTCAACTTAGTTCCGCTAGTTGCGAATAACTCTTGAAAAAAGAATACAGTGCGCTCCATACTGTCTCTCCACTCCCCTCTCCCCTCATTCCTTCCTCGCTCTTTGGCGGTGGTCTACATTTACTCTTTTATTAAACCTGACAACAGTACGCTAAACATTTTATTCTTGAAAAAAGATTTCCAAAGGTTTTCCTGTATTCGGCCTGGCAGATGAGTTCTTGAAGGTTTTATTGAAAAAAAGATTTCCAAAGGTTTTCCTTTGGAAATCTTTGTATTCGGCCTGGGAGAGGAGTTGCGAATAACTCTTGAAAAAAGAATACAGTATACTCTATCACCCTTCTTCCCCTCATTCCTTCCTCGCTTTTCCCGCTTGGCGGTGATTGCTATATATTTACAGTACGCTAAACATTTTATTCTAGAAAAAAAGATTTCCAAAGGTTTTCCTGTATTCGGCCTGGGAGAGGAGTTGCGAATAACTCTTGAAAAAAGAATAAAGTACACTGTATCTCCCTTCCTCCCCACATCCACTCCCCTCATTCCTTCCTCGCTTTTCCCGCTTGGCGGTGATTGCTATATATTTACAGTACGCTAAACATTTTATTCTTGAAAAAAAGATTTCCAAAGGTTTTCCTGTATTCGGACAGGGAAAGGAGTTGCGAATAACTCTTGAAAAAAGAATACAGTGCGCTCCATACTGTCTCTCCACTCCCCTCTCCCCTCATTCCTTCCTCGCTTTTACTCTTTGGCGGTGGTCTACATTTAACCTTTTATTAAACCTGACTACAGTACACTAAACATTTTATTGAATAAAGATTTCCAAAGGTTTTCCTGTAACCGATTGAATGTCTTAAATGTGCGTTAAGTGATATAAGTGCGCCCATCCAGAGGAGAGAAGGCTTTGGTGACACCATGGTGCCAACATGCCTGCTCCGCTCCGAATATTCGCAGTATTCCGCCGTTTCCTAAAGCCTAAATGGGTTGGTTTTATTTGTGCTTTGCACAAAGAAAAGATCCCTTTAGATGACTCGTTTTCCGCTGTTCCCGACCGAAGGGAAGGATTTCCTTGGATTTTATTGCATCGCAGCGTAGCTGCGATTGTAAAGAATACTTTCCGATACTTTGGAAGGGTCCTGTGGATATTAGATGCCGGAAAGGGGAGCAGATGGACAGAAGAGTGATAAGAGCCGATGGAAGGAAGAAGAATAAATTCTATGTTGAATAAAAAAAAGCAGAGGAATAAGAGCCGAAGGAAGGAAGAAGAACAAAATTCTATGTAGAATAAAATCGAGAGGACCACTAAACAACGCCTTGTAATATACGAGAATGATAAATATTCCCCCTCCCAACCACTCCGACCACTCCCCTTATTCCAAATTTAAAAAAGAAATGGTTAAAAAATAAAAATAAAAAAAATAAAAACTGGGAAGCAGTATGTGTATTGTGTCAGGAACAAATTATCTTGTATACTTTATTATACAAAAATCAGGGGGGGTTCAGCCGTCGTCTGGGTATCCTTCTACGTGCGGCTCAATTATGACTGAAAAGTTAAAAAGTAGAGGCAAAGTAAACTACTATATCATATTGCTTGTTATGCATATTTCTGCAATGTGAGGAAATATTTTTGTAAATTTTTATTTTAATAAACAAATGCAATTGGTAACTTACCAACAATGGGTAGTGGAGGATCCTCTATCCATTAAACCTCCTCTTCCTCTACCTCTAGATTAGAAGTAGAGGAGGGAGGGGAGACTGGGGCTTCAAAATGCGCCATCTAAGAGTAGAATAGAAATGTAAATATTGGTGAAGACCTCCTACTCGAGAAGGATACGGTAATCTATACTCTAGGGCGGTGGGTATGGGGCTAATAGGGTACTGTAGTCGAAAAGGGGAGATACGGTAGCGGAGGAGGGGAGTCGGGAAACTGGGGAAAAGGCTAAGAGGAGTAGGAAAGAGGTGGGGGATACGGTAGAGGAGGAGGGAGGGGAGGGAAAATGAGATAAATGACTCACATTTGAAGAGAACAAAGTGTCGGAGGACAGAGGGGACTCGAGAAGAATGAAAAGGAAGGCGAACCCGTCCCCTTTTATACCCTTCTTCCCCGGGGGAGGAGAGGATTTTGGCCATTCAAATGTGAGACAAAGTGGTTAAAGGGTCCCTCCACCCAACTCATTCATTCCAAGAGATAACCAATTAAGAGCGGTTGATTGATTGTGAGAGACAAGAGAGGAATGAAGAGACGCTGACAGCGAGAGAAATCTTTGCGCAGCTTTTTCTCAGCCACGGCGAAGTTTCAGCTAAAAAGGAGAGAGGATGAGATTCAGGGCATTGAGGGCTATCCAAAGATGTAGAAAAATGCATATGGTAGATATTGCCTGGTGGGGCCCTTTAACATCCACTCCCCTCATTCCTTCCTCGCTTTTCCCGCTTGGCGGTGATCGCTATATTTACAGTACGCTAAACATTTCATTCTTGAAAAAAGATTTCCAAAGGTTTTCCTGTATTCGGCCTGGGAGAGGAGTTGCGAAATAACTCTTGAAAAAAGAATACAGTATACTGTATCTCCCTTCCTCCCCTCATCCACTCCCCTCATTCATTCCTCGCTTTTCCCGCTTGGCGGCGATCGCTATATTTACAGTACGCTAAACATTTTATTCTTGAAAAAAAGATCTCCAAAGGTCCTCGTATCGTTGGACGTGTAGAGGACAGTAAGCTAAAATTGGAATAAGATTACTGTTGCGAAGCTCGTCACGAAGCAAACCTCGTCCGCAAGCGTATTGATGAGAAAGCTCTTGCCGCACCCGGCCGTCCCCATCACCACTCTCAGACAGGGAGGAGGCTTTCTCGCTCGCAACTCCGCTCGCTTGTCTGTCTTTTCGTCGTCGCTTAGCGAACGATCAGCTTCCAGAGAGCGCCATTCTTCCTTGTAGGCGTGCTGAAGATGAATAGTTATTGACATAAAAGTGGAAGCAATTTACGAATACCTGGTCCGCGATTTGTTTGATTATCTCGTCGAAGAGCGAATTTTGGCCCTCGTTGAGATTGTTGATGTCCTTCAAAGTGAGAAATTAATTTTTTTTGCTTTAATAGCTTTACAGCCCTTAAAACTACTCCTACCTCCTCGTGTTTCGTCGAGTCGACTTCGCGATCGAACACTTGAATATCCCCTTCGTCCGCGTCCGCATCATCAAAGCCCGCTTGGGCAATGAGCTCGCGGGCCGCACGTCTCTTCTCCATCGTCTCCTTGTCTTGCTCTAGCAGAGCCTCCTGACACTGTCTGAAAGTAAAGAGGTTATTACCGTTGGCAGAGGTCTTGAGACGAAAGCGCTTGCTCACATCAGCCTTCGAACGTCGCTCGACGCTTCGGGAGATCGGTCGTCCAGGTCGCTCAGCCAAGCCCTCCATCGATCATCGTAGAATTCGTCGTCGTCGAGAATGGCGGCCTCATCCCTGCAAGTAACAGTCGTCTTTTTTGTTTGAACTTCTAGCATTACCTACCTCCATGGAATGAAGGTGTTGTGTCCGTGTACGTGTGTAGATACGAGGGGACACAGGGGAGGAGTATTTATTAAGGGAAGCAAGGAGAATACAAAAGTGGGGCAAAAGAGAGGGGGAGTGAGAGCCGAGAGCGAGACTCGGGAAGTCGAGGGGAGAGAGAGTCGACTGAGAGGGAGAGGTCGTTGATCTACCTTGCAAGGGACGACAGGCAATAGGGTAGACCGGGGGAATAGGGTACAAGATGAAGGCGGGGTGAAGCGTATTTGGACACACGACTCCGTGCCCTTACCGTCCATCATCCCCGCGCCCACCCTCCCACTGCCCAAGTTGAGCTTGGACACGGGCACGAAGTCGTGCGCGACCAAATACGCTTCACCCCGCCTTCATCTTGAGGCATGACATTGGCAGGGTGAGCGCGGGGATGGTGGACGGTAAGGGGCACGAAGTCGTGTGCGACCAAATAAACTTCCATACTGTGGACTTCAAATTATCATTATAGACAATTTTTTTCTTTTCCCCGAATGAAACTGCTCATAGATGGGCACGGTGGCAGGTACCGTGGTTTGGTGGCTTACTGCAGAATGTTTCCTAGGCATGACATTGGGACCTTCATCATCTTGAGTCATGACATTGGGAGGGTGGGCGCGGGGATGGTGGACGGTAAGGGGCACGAAGTCGTGTGCGACCAAATATACTTCCATACTGTGGACTTCAAATTATTATTATATACATTTTTTTCTTTTCCCCGAATGAAACTGTCGTGTGCGACCAAATACGCTTCACCCCTCCTTCATCTTGAGGCATGACATTGGAGGGTGGTCGCGGGGATGGTGGACGGTAAGGGGCACGAAGTCGTGTGCGACCAAATATACTTCCATACTGTGGACTTCAAATTATTATTATAGACATTTTTTTCTTTTCCCCGAATGAAACTGCTCATAGATTGGCACGGTGGCAGGTACCGTGGTTTGGTGGCTTACTGCAGAATGTTTCCTAATATTGTGTAGCCTGTTGCAGAAAAAACAGCTTGACTAAAACTCTCGATCGTTATGTATGGGGAGGGTCACTGCAGTAGCCAGCCAGCAAACCTTGCCCATCGATGAAGCTGCTCTAACTGTACGGCCATAAGAGACACTGTAAGCTTATCAAGGCGTGTCCTCTGCAATTACCGATGTTTTTGGGCAGTAATAAATGCTCTCTTGGTAGTGCCAGTGGGGATATGAGGGGAGCCCAGGCATAGAGAGACTTCTAGGCTACAACCTCTATACAACACCTCCCTCCTAAGATTGAAAAATCTTGAAATACGACAATGAGATGATCTCTCAACGATATGACTGCTTAGAGGGATCGACATTGAGCCGATTAGGTTGGGTCCTGGGACGATGAGAACGTCTGATAGGGGCAATGGGGAGAGGGGAAGAGACGGGTCGAGGAGTCGAGCACTGGGTAGGCGATGACTGTGGAGATGAGCGGGCAGGCGAACGAGTAGTCGGTGATTGAGTTCGGCCGTAGTCCTCGTCTGCGTTGCGGGCATCGTGCACGTGATCGTCCAGTCCATGGGTATCCTCGATCGAATCCGTATTCGGGAGAGCGAATGTATCCAAGAGCATGGACAACGAAGTATCCTGAGCGCATCCATCATTCGATTCCTTCCTCTCCTTAATCTGGTTCGGATGAACACATTGAGTCCTGTTTCCGTATGTGATGTGGAATAAGATGTTTCCATTCCTTCCTTTGATTACTGCAGGAATCCATATCGTATCGACAGTACCTAGTACACCTTGTCTCCGACAGAGAAGCTTCGATGTTTCGCTCCGTGATGCCTGTCGAATTGCGATTTCATCTTCTTGTCGATACTCGAATTCCACTCCTTCGGTACGATGAGATCCATCCGAGACCGAAGATTCCTTCCAATGAACAGTTCCGACGGACTCCTTCCTACGGGAACGTTGATGTTCGGGGTACGTCTGTAGACCGACAAGAAGGTTCGAATGATATCCGCAGTGGGAATCTCTCCATTCATCTTCTTCAGGCTCCGCTTGAGGCTGTCAACGAATCGTTCGGCCTGTCCATTCGATTGTGGATGAAATGGAGCTGATCGAAGATGAGTGATTCCATTCTGCTTGCAGAATTCGCTGAAGATCTCAGCGGTGAATTGTGTTCCGTTATCGGATACGATAACCTCCGGAATTCCATCTCCGGTCTTCTGGCGGAACACCGCTGGCGTACCGGAGCACCAGCGGTGCTCCGGAAGTAGTACGAAATTGACATTTTTGTCGGAACATCAGTGGCGCTCCTTCCGTACTACTCGAAGTGTTCATCGACTGAGACATATATATGTATATATGTTCCAGATTATCATTCACATTGTATTATGTGCCTTATCTCAATTGCTCAAATGTTCCGACTAAAGTACGCACTGAAATGAGAGAAGATGTGGGACTGTCAACTCATAATTTTTACGTTGCGGTGTTGTCTTTACGTTATGAAATATGTGAAACACGCCGTATGGTTGCGAAAAATTTCGAAATGGTTACGAAAATAATCGAAGAGTCATTCTGAAAAGAGATAACGGTAACAGTTAAACAGCTGACCCAGTAACCTACCGTAGTTCTCAGTCGCACATCCGCGAACGTACGCGCCGCGTGCGAAAAGATTCGATTTTCGGTGTGTTTCTGTCATGGTCTTATAAGCTTTTAGAGACTAGTTTGTGTTATTATTGAACTTAGAAAGGTATATTTATTGCCTCCTTACATGCGCGCTTCATACGTAGTCCATAGTGTTCTTGCCTTTTGCCAAATATTGATATGTTCAAGCAAGGTATCTTCCAACTATCCAAACTGTTCAAACATCTCCCATTACATTATGCTACTCATCGCTTGTCTATCCCGCTATCTGAAGCTTTCAGAGTAAACTGAGTCAGTAAACACTTCAGATGAACGAGCAAGAGGTGAACTTGGCTCCATCTTGGTCAACCATTCTGAGAGAGAAGGTCGGCGGTTGGAGGAGGAGCTTAAAGCTACATACAAAGACACGTTGGTCACGCCCGCCTACTTGGAGGACAACAAGTTACTGAAGAAGGCATCGGCAGCAGAGCTACCGACAGTTGTTCGTGCCATTTTGTTCTGTCGCGGAGCAATTGTGAGCTTTTACATGTATTCGCGAAATACTATGGCACACTTAATTATTATTGGAGGAAAAGGAACGTTGAGAAATCTTTGCAGCGCACTCCGCTAAATACAGTGAAACTCCCTTGGCAAAATGCCAGCTTAGGCTAAAAGCCGGCACCGGCTGAAGTTTTACGGTGGTTAGCGGAAAGAATTGTGCAGCTCTCTCAACGTTCGTTTTCCTCCAATAATAACACTAGGCAAGCAATGCATGCTCAGTTCCACTATCCCGATCTATTAAACAAATTAGCAAATTTGGAACGCGGACTGGCAAACGTCGTGAAATGAGACGCTTAAGGCATCTCACAACGCTACGCAGCTCGCCCGTGCGCAAGTGCGTTCGAATTCGTTGATCCAGGGAATCGGCAATCGTGTCACCAAAGATAGAGTTAGTCACATTTTATGACGTTTTGATCACTATTAATTTGCTTGCAGGTCGATTTTCCCATTGGATTCCAAGTGAATCGCCTTGTTGACCCAATACTAGTGATTCCTCCCGGTTGCAATGAAGAAATCGATCTGACCACGTGCACAGAAGGGTTTGATTCAAATGAGCGAACTGACAATTGGACAAGAATGTCGAGCCTCATCAAACGCATCATGCTAAGGGTATTTGAATATTGTTAGCTTACCCACGCTTTTAGTTTATTTGATATATAAAGCATTATGTTGAACAATAGGCAGTGCATATCTTTCTTGCAGGGTCTTCGAGCAGCCTCCACACAGGAAGATGGTCCTCTATGGAAAGAAGCTTCATGATAATAAGCAAGTGAAGAAGGAAAAGTTCGGAGTTAGTGAACCTTGATTAGTTTATGTAATGACATTTAATTAGTCCATGGTTGGTCTTAGTTGTTCTCGTGGTGTTCATTTGTTGTCGTTGTGTTAAATTAAATCTTGTGTTGCTTGCCTCATAAATATAATGCTAATCCATTTTGTGTTTGGAATTAGGTCAAGGTCAATAAAGTGAAATGTGAGGATGTCAAAGAAAGTCAATATGTGTCAAATAATCATGATTATACGTCGGAACACCGGTGGTGCAAAACGGAACACCGGTCGGAGCTCACCGGAACACCGGAGATGCACGATCGGAACACCGTACGTGTTACGTACGGTGTTCCGATTATGTTCCCTCCGGTGTTCCGCCAGAAGACCAGAGATAGCGACATGTGAAGTCCTTCATAGCTTCCACAGTCCGATATGCGGTAATCCGGTTAGTAGTGATTACTTCAGGCCATTTGGAATACGAATCGACGATGACGAGGTAGTATTCTCCATTCACAGGTCCGGCATAGTCGACATGAATACGTTGACACGGCCTTGTAGATGATGGCCATGGATGAAGAGGTTCCTTGATT
>LS860731.1:1593-30190 GCA_900490955.1 Micoletzkya japonica
CATGCGAAAAACCGGAAACACTTTGAAACGGCGATTTCGTCATCATGACGTCACTTTTTCGGCTCAAAACCCCCACCAATCGAATCAGCGTGGTCGAATTAGGTGGGGTAGCCGGACGCTTGTGTGCCCCAAGTCCACTCCGAAGCGAGATATTCCACTCCGGCCTTTTGGCGTATAGCAACATTTTATATATAGGGAATTGGAGATATGTAAATAGGCAACAACTTCTGCTTGCACATATAATATTGCGTTTTCGAGTTTTCAAGGGAGTGAGCTTCATATTGCCAAAGACTAATAATACTTGTAGTAAAGACTAATAGTAGAGTATTTATATGCGCGGATATTTTTAATGTTTTAGTGTTATTGGAGGAAAAGGAACGTTGAGAAATCTTTGCAGCGCACTCCACTAAATACAGTGAAACTGTCTTGGCAAAATGCAGCTTAGGCTAAAAGCCGTCTCCGGCTGATGCGGGGTGCGCTGCAAAGATTTCTCAACGTTCCTTTTCCTCCAATAATAAATAGCCTACCAATGTATTACATCCTGTCAAGGTACAATTCTAAAAGTATGTTATCCTATCGTTCATGGTTCGGGGCGGTGCGTTTCGGAGAAATTTCGAAACTCCTAATTCTGGAGAATTTATTATCTTTATTAGAGTTACACCATATGGGATGGATGGGTACCTGCACTAGAAAATCGTAGCGTAAAATGCCTAGCTGAGCTCCCCATCTCCAAACCCCCCCCCCTCCCCCTTTTAATCGATTTACCCACAACTATGACTCCATAGATGGGCAAGGTCTGCTGGTAGGTTACTGCAGTGGCCCTCCCATATATAGCGATTGAGAAATGTAGTCAATATATTCGTTTGCAGCCGCTTACCCAATACTTGCAAAAGCTTCAGTGAGCTACCCAACCACGGTACCTGCAACCGTGCCCACATATGCATGACTCTAGATATTGCAAGTTCAAAAATAATCACACTTGTCGTGCCTCTGCTCTTGAATTTCGCGTGTTATGTAAGGAAGCCTGCAGAAACGCTAGGACTACACTAGTCCCACATTATTCTGACAGCAGTGCAAATGTTAAGCAAACGAGATGCCCTAAGATACCCCCTGATTTCGGTAGCAATTCTCGCACGGAAACAATTTGGCCCAAACGGTTAAGCTCGTATCTCTTCACATTTAGAACATCGCGGTCCGGCCGGTTTATGATTTACACGGTTAGGTGAACATTTACCACAGCGCAGAAACGAGGCGAGTTGCCTCGGTTGGTTGTTAGATTGGCTGGCACTTTATCGTAAATAGTAGCGTTTCATCAATAGCTACAGTTTCGGTAGTGTTGTTAAGTCTTGCCTATTATGATTTTTTTCCATAGCTTTGACTTTCTTATCATGTATGGACACCAACCATGGGTGGTAGGCATACACATACGTGGGCACGGACCGGAAGTATGGGTGGTAGGCCTATATTTCTTTCTAATTTTACTTTGATAGGCCTATATTTCCTACAAAATTTCGATTGGTAGGCTTGATTTCGTACACTGGTAGGCCTGTTTCTCAAAATATTGCGGGGAAGGTTGCCCATGTATGGGCATACATGGGCTCGCACCCGACCGTCGGGTGGTACGCCTTTCTTTTTGTCAGAAGAGTAACTTGATGAAGATCACATTATACAAAAAAAACCTTGCTGGTAGGCTATAACAAAACCTCAATTTATACTCTGGTTGGTCGCAAGCTGAAATAATGGTCGGTAACTGCCAGCGCATGGTGTTAGGCCAAATAGTTTTAGAATTTTAACTTGGTAGGCTCGTATTTTGTAAAAAAATCAATTGGTACGCAGAATAAATTAAGCTTTCGTTGTGGGGCTTGCTTCTCAAAATATGGTTGGGAAAGTTGTGCACAAATATCGCTGATTGTGAGTGACAAAGGTATGTAAAAAATATCCGAAATTAATACTACATTACTTCCACTTCCTTATTTCCTTTTAAAAGATATCTTTATGCAGCCCAACGTTCTATAAAATTTTGATCTTTAATTTTTGTGCGACTACAATACTACTTGCTCGTTTGATAAATCTGACATTTGACCGAACGGATCTATTTACGAAGTCGAAAAATGAATGTATTTTATAGACGATGTATCGGACTATTTCAGCTCAACTAAGACGCTGTCTCTGTGATCGAGTCGATCGTCGCATCTTCCTTCCTTTGTTATCACGTTGTTTTCATTGTGCAGTTAGATGAATCTTTCTGCCATCTATTACTGTGTACTACAATACGAGATGTTTACATCATCTTTCATAACTGGACAGTTCAGTGTTTAATAGTAAATGAGCGGGTTAAGAAAATGGATCCGGTGGAAACCGGTGAATGGTTAGCATCGAGACCACATCAACTCATATTTATCACTGGTAAGGGGTAAAATGTGTAGTAAGTGGTGGCTGTGATATAGGAATCGATGCTGCCAATCGGCCTGGCCATGGAGCTCTTCTCAATGCTTTGTTGAACAGGAAGTCGGCTCCTCTCAAGTTGAGGCTCATTGATGGAGAATTGACGTTACCCGTTAAAGTAAGAAAAGAGTAGGGGACTGGTATAGGACAGAATAGCAGACAACGAAGAGACCGGAGAAGGGAATACTCGGAAGGGAATGGGCTATGAAGTACACCGAGAGGATTCCTGCTCTTATCGTGCTATTCGTCGCTCTGGAATGGGATGATGCCAGTTGGCAAGAGAGAAAGACGGAGGCCGAGAGTAAGGTGGGGGTGTATTCGTTACTTTTTGGCTGGCTGTAGGTGGAACCGATCAATTGAAGTCCTACGAATTGGGGGGGTGGAGTTTACTCGTATTGAGTATTGCAGGTGGAGAGTGTTCGATCAGCTGCAGCCCGTTGTGGAAGTAGAGTGGCCCTCGTCCTGTTGCAGGAGAGGTTAGAGTGTCGTGTCTCCCTCTTCTTGCCATTCTCATCTCCCTCACCGTCCACTCTTCTTCTCAGAAGCCTTTCGCACGCTGATTCGTTGGCAACTGAAAGAGCGGCCGAGTTGTGTACTCAATGTCAACTGTCCCCCAAGCAACTCTTCGTCCTGCCCACTTCGGGAGATCTACAAGGATACATAGGGAAGTTGGAGTCCGCTCTGCATGAATTGGCACAAGGGTTCTACCAACAGAAGATCAAGGTATCTTGCGAGGAGGAGACCAGGGTGGTTATTTGTGAAGGAATGGGCCATGAGGTGGAGTGAGAGAGTGTGTAGATTGGAGAGACGCAGAGACAGTCGGAGTAGCAAATGGACGTGTTGTAGACTATCCGAGCCCGTTGCATTCCCAACAACTCCCCTCCCCTTCTCGTACGTCAAATGTTCAAATTGGCCTTTCTCTCGGAACTGAAACAAGACACGCACACAGCTTTGAGGTCTCCTTATTCTCATTACTTGTCTAATCATTCCATCTCATAGGAACTACAAACTGGCGTACGAACAGTGTCGGGAACAACAGGAATCGTGGGACTCGATAGACGTTTTCGAGTGGAGAAGTGTAGTGGGATTACTCAACTACAAGGTTAGCAAATGTTCAAATTGGCCAAGGTTTTATTTTATCATCAGCTTTTTATCATCAGTTTAATAAATTTTACTTTACCGCTTGTTTGCAATTTGATAAGCGTAAGAATGTTACTACAAGCAGTATTGCCTGTACCTTAAAGAAGTCATTTAGATGTGTGATCTATGTTTCTTGCACAGTACTGCCCTCGAGGCGATCACTCAGATGCGTCGTCATATAACACTCTTCTTCCATTCGCAACCCGGTTAGCCTTCCTTCCCGAACCCTTAATGGGTTGATGACTAATCTGATGCATAAATAAAATAACACGTCGGAAACGACGTACTTAAGGCTCTTATTTCCTTGAAAATTTTAAGAATCAAGGCACTTTTACTTCAAATTCTATCAATTTAGGCCAACTTATGCTGTTTTTTGGTGATTTTTGGTGTAAATCAAGGCACTTTGATTTTCTACGACGTGACTATTTTATCTATGATCTGATGACTTAGGTTCATATCCATCTCCTCAGCTGGCTTCGATTGAATACGAATTGTGGAAAAGTAAGCAGGTAGGGAAGTGTGGTTGATTACTGTATGTGATTCATTCAGTGCTGGAATTTTGCGGAATTGTTCGAAAGAGCTGTTGTCAATGGATTGACTGCCCTCCCTACACTCAATCCTGGTATTCTTTTTCTTTATTTCCAGAAAGTATTATTTGAATGTGGAGCTTTAGTTGTACAGTAGAGCAGGTGGATTGGTGTTGTAATATGAGTATGCCAGGCAGTCACTTGGATGCAGCGGCAGCCCACTATTCGAAGGCGAATCGAGAGATCGCCTATCTCAAGTCCCAGCTCGGCCCCTCCCCTCCCCCCTACCCCTCCAACGATCCTCTCATTCCCGTTCCGGTATATCCCTCTTACCTGCAATCTAGCCATTGTCTACTCTCTACAGCGATTCTTCGGTCAACGACCGTGGAGAGTGGGATGTGACGGACTCGCACCTGCTAACGTAGAACACGATGCTGTCGTTGCACTACAGGTTGGGTTACGGTACTTCGAGAGGAGAGGGGTTACTGTAGTCTTGTTGTGGAAGGAGTTAGGGTAGTCAGGGGGAGAGGTTGAAGTAGTCTAAAGAGAAGGGTTACTGTAGCTACGACTTCGCGTGAACCACGACGGAGTTCTCGCTCTGTTGACGGGGGCTGTGGGACAGTACAAGAAGTATGGATGCTACAATACTCAGAGGAAGATGTTGGGAGAGGTGAGGGGATAGAGGGGATAGGGAAGGGAATCGGTATTGGAGGGAAGGGATAGGGGAAGGGATGGAATACAGATGGCTCATGAGTACTCTCTGTCCGGGGACTGGAACAAGTCACTGC
This sequence comes from Micoletzkya japonica, assembly GCA_900490955.1. Lineage (NCBI taxonomy): Eukaryota > Metazoa > Nematoda > Chromadorea > Rhabditida > Diplogasteridae > Micoletzkya > Micoletzkya japonica. Next base: position 6,494 of record LS860731.1, read on the forward strand.
AACTACTTGCTATCGTTCTGAGGGAACAACTTCCCCTCAGTCTAAGGTCTGCCTTAGTGGCCAAAGTAAGGAAGGGCAGGGGAACGAGGAGATAACGAGGAGTTAAGGCCGTTTGCTCCGCTTGGATGGTGGCTGATATCAAACACTTTGTCATGACTTGTGCCATGGGAATCGCCACTGAATTCGAGTTTGAGAGGTACGGTATGTTTGGAGAAAATTGAGAACTATATTATAGTTATTCGTGCTTGATGACTTTTGTGATAAACTTGTTAGGAGCATCTAGTAGGGTTACTGTATAATAGATTGATTTGCAGAGAAGATGTGATGGCTGGAGACAGACAGAAGACATACATGCACTCACTATTGCAAGTCAGTTTTAATTTCTTATCCTGTGCCTCCTGATTACTTAATTCCCTGAAGCATAAGATGGTCTTCTTTGTGCATACAGTATCCCCCTTGCAGGTTCTTTCATGCAGTCCCCCATCTCCTCCTGAAGGAATAACTGAGCCCATTCTCAGCAAGGTTCGCTCTTTGTTCTTGCCATTATCGATATATAAGTTTTATTTCTAAGTTTGATGGAAATTTTTCGAGATTTTTCAGTTAGCTAACCACCTCAACTATTTGAGAGTGTTCTGATAAACATTATTTTACCAGTGATGTCTCTCTTTCTCTCTTCTTGCAGGTCTCTTCGGACTGGACCCGTCTCCTCTCTGAACCCGTCTTCTTCTCCATAGTCGGTTCTCCCCCAGGTACTCCCTTACCCTCCCCCCTCCATCCCTCCTATTCAGGTCGTAATATCCCCCAACTAGTATCAGTCTCTGCCTGTTTCCTCCCCCTCGACCCCATCCCCGACCCTCTTCCCTCAATGCAACCTTCCTTCTCTGCTGCAGTCCGGCCTGACTCCAAGTGAGAATAACCAATATATTTTCCTTACTTTCTCATTTTACATGAATTATATGTTTAGCCTGTCAATTTCTACCGTATCCTTCAGAGTAGCAATTCGCGTGTCCCTCCGTCTCAATGCTTCTTTTCCCATGACATTTTCTCGTCTTCGCGTCGGAGTGGATATTGGAGGGACGAGAAGGGTGAGCGATTCCACTCTTGCAATTAGATCTGTCGATAATTCGTGCATAACTGAAAACGTATGCACGTTCGAATTAAGGCAGCGGATGACAAGTCCTTGTGGGATTTGAGCATGGAAAGAGTGGAACTAAAACCGAAAGAAGAACGACATTTGAGCTTTGTTGTCGATCTGTCGGAACAGACTGTGCCTGAGGGATGCAATATCGTGGTGGGTGCTCTCCCTCCTCTTCTTCTCATCCCTATTCCCCCATCTTACTGTGCTCTATGTAGATGTCTCGTGTGAGTCTCGAAATGAGTCACGAATCTCCTCGAATTGCGGGAATTCTGGAATGGGATGCAGGGGGACTTCCATTGGCACTTCCTGGGGGATTCGCAGCAATACGGTGGGTATACGGTACTTGTTTGGTTGTTGGGTCTCGGTGAAGAAATGTCAATAGTTGGGGAGGCCCCATCATTCAGTATCATTCAGTATGACCTCTCGTGGTTCGAGTCTCCGGAACGACGGAGTGTCCACTGTGAACTGTCTGTGTGCTGAAGTCGTCTCCGTCCCCCTTCGACTCACTAATCTCACCAATTCTCCCATACGCAATCTCAGGTATGCTTATGGTAGTATCTGAGTTGGCTGTGATTACGATAGGATAACTTGTAGATAGTGTTTGAGATAGGTGGAAGGAATCTGTTGCAGACTGGATTCGAAGCGTCCTCAACCGCCATCCTCAGTGGGAATGGCTGTGTTGTTTGTGGATGAGAAGGGAGAACTTCTGGCAGAGTACTCCAAGGCAATCACTGACGAATTGCTCGCGGGACAAACGGTGCTTATTTATCCAATCCCTGCCTTCATTCCCTCTGTATTCTCCAAAGCTGACAATTACCGTAATCATTGTTTTGGTGAGGGACTGCAGTACAGGATTGGAAGGACAAGTGAGTAATGAGTGTGCTTAAGGTAGAGCACGTAGTGAAGATGTCTACTCAAATGGTGGGAACAATCGATAAGATTCCCCTCGAGGTATCCTTATTTGTATCCTCCTTTTGTAGTCAAAGGTGTTATCTCGTGAGTAAGTGTTGTTGTTGGTTGGAATGGAGAAGAGAGGATAAGTGAAGAGTGTTAATCATGTTCATACAGGCATACACTGTTATCGTGTGAACAAGTTTACTCTTATTTGCCATTCCTTTTTTCGTGGGCGTTAACTATTCGTTTATATCGGGGTTAGCGTGTGAAACAAGGCCGGATGGCTTGTATGTAGTATGGTGAAGTACAAATGCATTCCTTTTGGTACCAACATCTCCAAATAATTGTTGAAACGAAGAGGAAATGGTGCGTAATGTCCATAACACATTGCACAGAAACAAAAGACAGCTATATTTGAGATGAGTGAATATGTAGGCTCGTTTCACCAGTGAACTGGGAGAGGAATCGTGTGGATTGGGAGTGAGCGTTCGATCCAAAGAGGCCTTCTCTGTCAATTCGTCCCTTCTCAACATTAACGTATGTTCCCTTCCTTCCCTTATTCATCTCTTGCTTGAAATAGTCACGAAACGAGTGCTTGTTCTTGTTAGACTAATTATGATTAATCATTCCACTTATCTGCCATCATATCCACTTCACTTTCATTAACTCGTTCGAATAACAAGTCTAACTTGACGTATTTTGCCCCTCTCTTCTCGATTGCTTCTCTATTTCGAGTATCCAAGTCTCTATCTCATTCGCAACAACGCACGTTGTATTCTAAGAGTTTAGTGTTAAGTAGATGAGTAATATTGAGTGGGAGAAAGAAGAGGCAGTTATGCAGTACGGTATAGGAGTTAATGAGATATAGATAGAATAGGGAGAAAAGTCCCTTGAGGGAGTTCCGGTGACGACGATTCTCAACTACAATGAACACATTCTGAAGGTGGATGTGCATGCGAAGGCTGATATGGTCGTGACGAAAATCGAGTGGTTATTGGTGGGTACTGTATTGACATCAGGAGACGTCACAGATGGACCATTTCATTACTTTACCCTTTTTCCGGATTTCTTGTAATGGGCATCCTATCCATATCATCGAGATGAAATCACGTGCAAAAGTTACGTTTTCAGGCTGATTTCGCTGCTCTTCGTGATGAAACTTCACAAATGGAGGAACTGGAAGGTGAGAGAATAAGAGGGACAAAGGATGGGGCGCAATCTTAACTGGAATAGGGTAGATTACGGTAGTCAGGATAGTAGTGAATTTTGTTAGTCTAGTGAATTTTGTTAATTTTGGAAGAGTTGTTAGTCATTGTGAGAGTCGAGTGATGTTTGGCACGGATATTGTAATGGATGTCAATGAAACTAGATGTGAGTTGAGAGAACATAGGAGAATGTAAACATGCACGGAGATAAGTTCATTGTGACGACATGCATTCCGATATCGCAAGTTGATAATCCCCGGAGGGAATTGACCAATTCGCCTCTTCTGCTTTCGCTTCCTTTTAGTCTCTTTATCTGTAGAACAATGGGGTCTCCCCGAGGGAATTGAACGGGAATAGTAACAAAAGAAGGAGGAATGGGAATGGTCACAGCAGAGAAGTCTGATTGGACTGCTGAGTACAGGGAAGAGTGATTGATTGTAGATGAGATGAGTGAAGACGACATCGCTTCGTATGAAGTGGCCATCGTAGTTCGGCCCAGTCCCTCCTCGGTCTCCTCTTCCTGTTCTTCTACTCTTCAACCCCCTCCTCCCTCTGAGGTGCACACCCTTCACTTTACATAATATTTAGCTTTTAAAGTTGGGCAGGGTAACATACGTTTCAGTCAGTAGTGCGAGAATTGAGGATATAGAGAGATGACGAATGAATTTGGAATTATTTGATCTTGGTTATTTGCCGAACTATATCGAAAGATAGTCGCATACGGGAGTAGTAAGATGGTCCTTTGACCATTTTAAATAAACCATTGCCTCGTTCGATTAAATGTCTAGTTAAAGGGCACACTCTCTTCTGCTTCGTCTGATTCTTCAGTCGCTTCTTCTGCTTACTCAGCCGGAGGAGTTAATACTATAAATGGAGGAGAAAAGGCTTTGGGAAGAGTGTGTATCGAGTGGAAAAGGTAAGGGGGATACGGGAATAACGAGATGGTAATGAGGGGAGAAGTGGGGGAGGAATTAGAAGGGAATTGGAGACATCGGGACAACTGTATTGTGTATACTTGGATGGGCAGACAGGGGAATGTAATGAGAGGAGGGGGAGAAGGGCACTGCAGTAGTTTGTTGTGCAAGGAAAGACAAGGAAGAATACTCTTGCAGGAAGAATATTCTTCCCTTTCAGAAGAGGATCCCCCCATGCCTCGGTCCGATCAGTCATTCCCCTCCTCTCCCTCGTCATCTCCCCCTGTCCCGTCTCCATCTCGGCTACCGTATTCCCCTCCGCTCGACCACCTCTTCCTGGACAAGCCAGTGAAGGGAATGTATTCGAGGAGTGCAGTGAGAAGAGGTTGGGCGTGAGGGTTACTGTAGGTTGGGGGTACGGTAGGACTAAGCGGAATAGTGTGGAAATATAAACACTTTTGGTTCCAAGAAAATCTTTCGACCCCTATTTTTTTGTTTATTGTGCAGAAATGAAGACATTTTGAGTTTGTTCGACGTGACTATTGGATGGATGTACGGGGAGTACGTAGATGGTTTGTAGATGCACTGCGGGAGCCCCGATGGGACTGGAGTACAGAATAGAGAGTCACCACCACGAACCACTCTCTCTACAGTGCACTGTCGAAGTTCCCGATGTATTCCTTTTCGCTGGCAAACGACAGGTTCCTTTTCATTGTTACGAATCTAAACTGTGAAACATGTGTGAGGGACGCGGGTTGCGTTGCGGTTATGCTATGTAGGATGACTGGAGACTACAAAGTGCATGATCAAAAAACGAGCAGGCAGGCCAGTAGAGCCCTTCCATGTGAGAGATGAGAGTGACCCTTGCGGTCTGGGGTCACATGAGGAAGTGTTTCTAGAAGCAGTTAGAATACTCTCCAACTTATGGTCAGGAATCTAGTAAGAGCTATTTCTTTGCCAAAGTATCTTTACAATCAGCATATTAGATGTTGTGAAGCTGGGAAAGTGCAGATGGAAAATTGAAATTGAAAGTTGCAGAGGTTCTATTTTTGATTTGAAAATATTATTGTTTGTCAGTACGTGAAAAGCAATGTGATTGCTTTTGATCGAAAGATGACTTGTTGCAAAGAGAATGGAAATTGTAGGGGAGAGAGGATGAGGGTTAGAGAGTGGGGAATTGTATGAAGGAGTGAGGGAATAGCGAGAGGCAGACAGCGAGAGACTACTCGGTTTGTATGCAACTACAATCTCTGCCAATGTAGTCGCTTCTTCGAACTACTTGCATATCACAAGTCTGTATAACTCTCCGAACAAAGACACTTCTTACTCCCTTCCTACCGTAACCTTTGTCAGTCTTCTGAATTTGTGGCTCGTGCGTGCTTTCCATATGAATAGCCATGAATAGGACTAATGTAAGCATCAACAATGCTTCTCTTTAATATCATTATGCACTAACTTGTTAATGTCTGCAGTGAAAGGAACAAAGGTCATCGCCTCTTTTCGAATATTATGCTTCTTCTACTTTTAATTGAATGTACTACAGAACGGGAAATTAGGAGAAATGGCTGAATGAGTGTTCCGGAAACGAGGGAGGGGAAGGAAGGAAAGAGGGAGGGAATGGGGGGAAGAGAGGGTTATTGGACGGAAAAAGGTGGAAATTAGATGTCTGCGATGTCTGGAACGAAGTTGATGGGGGAAAGGAAGAGTATTTGCAATGGCAACAATATATCACAGCTTGTGGGGAAAGGTTCCTCATTGGATGGCTACTGTATGCTCAATCCGCCAACTGTTCACCTCCTTCCCTCCTTCCCTACCGTAATCCTCTCCCTTCCAGAGTACAGTATCCCTTCTGCCCGGTTCCTCTTCACTCGTGCGTGTCATCGTAATGGCCCAAAGTGCTGGCCGTCTGTCGTTTCCTCGTCTTGTACTCAAGTTGGTCATTTTCCTCTTATTTTCCTCGTGTCCCAACTAACCCTCAGGGGGAGTAGTTAGTGAGCTTAGTGAATAGCCGGAGGGGTGTCGTCACTGGTTCGCTCATCTCCCCTATCTACCGTACCCCCCCCCCCTTTTCCCCTGCAATTCCCTTGACTTTCCTGTACCCGTTGATATCGCGCACGATATGTTATTCGTGTATCACTTTACGGATCAGACTGACTCAGACTGATAATCGCTCATCTCACTATTTCGTATGTGAATCCTCTTCTGCTATCTTTACTATTTGCACCCGACGTGCTTTAATCTTCTACCCTCGAATTCTTCTGCTTTGACGAGCTTACATCGGTCTTAAGAGTTAGAGTGGGCATGGGCCTCGAATGGTTTGAGGTTGTTGGCTTATACAAGAAGATCGTTTGGAAAGTTGAGCGTGGTGCCTTTGCGGGGGTTCAATCTTTCCAGGTACTGAGTGTTCTTTGAAGAAGGTGGATTAATTAACAAGTAGTGGAAAGGAACATATTTTTATATGACAAGTGAGGTGTGAAATAAGTGCCAATTTATATTGTTTTCCGTTAACATGAAAATATAAGCAGATACAGCTCTCAGATTCTCATGCGATATTAAGCATTAGAAAAAAGACGCTTGCTGTACAAACAGAACTTTAATTATTTTTTAGTTTAATAAAATATTTGTTTATTCCTTGTCAAAAGAGTTTTTAACGGAGAATAGTAAAACAACAGAGTCCATACCACGCTCATGTTAACAAGCTATTCCATTAGAATATTTCTACATTTTATTATATAGATTGCGAAGCCTTCCTGAATAGCATTTAATTAAATGGATAAGTTATCACAGCCAGCATTTTAGAATCTTGTCTTTGTGTAATTTGAGAAAACAGCAATGAATTCTCAGCTTAGGACAGGCATTATTTTGTGCGAATTGTTGTTCAGTAATATTGCTCCCATTACCCGATGGATTTTGTGCAAGAGATCCTTTTATCTCAAAACAGATCTTACATGTGGTCAATGGCAGGAAAGCCGGAAATGTTTTTGTTTTCGGTTTTGCATGCCGAAAGCTTAGCGCATTGACGGGGTGTTGCAACTGTACTGCAACAAACTTCTCTCTTTTCTTATCTTTTCTGTATTTTTGTATCGTCTTCTTTTTGTTCCTCTTTCTTTCCTATCATGTTTATCTTTTCCGGATTGCGTTAGTATCTAATACTTAATGTGTTGGTATGACTAACGCTTAGGACGACGTTATAATGTATTAAGTAATGGTTGTTGAGAGAGATTATAATAGGAAGTAGGAATTACACTTTCCTTACTCGCTTAGTCAAAATATCTTCGAATTGACGTTGGTCACTAATAATTTTAAAAAAGGCCATATTGCATTCAGTCATAGAGTGTTTTCTATTTTTTCTCGTCTTACATGTCTCATCGGAAAGATTAGAAGTGGAGGGATTGAAACTGTGACGAGAGTACACGAGTGAAACGGAAGGACTGAGAATGAGGGGGAGGAATGAGGAGTGACGGGGATGGGATTAAGGAGAGTCGAAGATGGACGAGGTCTAGGGGATAATATACCCAGGTATACGATGAACAGTAGCATCTTTAGGTCTAGCAGTCTGTCGGAAAAAGCGTTGATGGATGCATCGAGAGGACTGCCTGCCTACATATTCACTTTGGTGAGATAACCAGAGATGAGACGAAGAGTGAATCTGTCTTGCTTACGCATGCCTAACAGAAACATTTGACCACTCTTGTTATTTGCAGCCAATGGCCCGAGAAGTAATCGCCTGATCGTCCCTTTCACCGTAATCACAAATTGCCGACGGATTTGCTAGGGATAATTATGTTTTACTATTCTCACTCGTGCACAGATGTAGATATAGAAAACCTCTGTACATTTCGAATATATTAAATTATTTACATGGGTATTACAGTAGAAATTGGTGTTCCATTGCTTGTAATTCGTCATGGTCATGTTTTGAGTAATTTAATTGAACGGAGATGAATTGTTGATTAGTTTCGAGAATATAAAGAGATGCATGCTTCTTTGAGGTTAGGAGAAGGCGGAGTTACGGAAGGGGAGGGAATAGGGACAGTGGACACGTGAATGGCTCCTCCCCTTAACACTACTCCATTCCACCTTCATTCCTTACCCTACAGCCCTCCACTCCTCTCCTGCCTCCTTTAGCTCTTCCAACCTTCTTTCAATTCTTAGCATTCAACCCCTTAGCTTAGACTTTCCAACTCTAGCTTAGCTTAGGCCCTAGCATAGAGATACCCCTCTAACAAGTATTCCATAGCTTTCGCTCAGAACATCCTTAATCGTTTCCGTTTCTCATTTGACCGTCTATGCTCTCTGATTTCCTGTTTTCTTGCTCTTCATTTGCTGTTTCAGATTCCAAGTAATATTTGTTAATATTATATTGCCCACTCAATCATAGTCTGAAGCCATGTCAGCTGGAGCTGTTATAAGATGCTTGACAGTATCTGCACTCGTTTCCCTAGTAAGGTCAGTTATTCCTTTGTGACAAGTGATAATGATTCGTGTATAGCTGTTGTTCTACGTGCAATCTCACCCGAAGGAGTGACGCGAGGCAGAATGATCTTCTGGATAAAATAGTCGGACAACTAGGATTTGATCCTAACGATATTCGAGTAACTGATGAGGTAGGATAGATAGATTGTGAAGGAGGATGAAATATTGCTGTAGATGGTTGAATCGGCTCGCCGAATGGTAGCCCAGAGAAGTCACCACGAAGAGGAACATCTAGACACTATGACCATTCCTGGAATTATCCCTACTGGAAGTGAGTCAGTCATCATGACCCATGCATAGCAGTCCATTCAGCTGAGTCTTCGGTTCGATTCAAATTCTCTTCTCAATCTACACGCAGAACGACAGAGAAGGCATCAATCAGTCTTCATCTCAGAAGGTTTAATTGCACGGTAGCAAAGGTTCATTTTCAAGTTTCAGACCCATCCGATTAGCTGTGGACGAATCAACGGAAACAGAGCCCTTCAATGCACCGGGAGTTAACATTGATGTCTTCGAGAGACGACGGGACGGAACTGTGAGTTGTTGTGATATGCATAGGGAAGAATAGCATGTTCAGATGGAATTGGTAGCAACAAAGTTCACGTCTGTCCCTGTGTCCCGGTCCTTCTCTCATCACTCGCTCCCGCTAGAAGTTCACGATGTCCGAAGGTACGATTTATCTTTTTGTCTTTATTGTTTTCATTTTAACCTTCGACATTTCAGGTGGGAGGAGGATGGTGATGTTGAATTATACGTTGTCGCGAACTACGAAGGAGATAACATCGTTGTTATGCCGTGGGATGATGTGCCGGAGAGGGTGAGCAACCTTTTAGGAGTTTGGTTGGGATGGGCTAACCAGGAAATGTTCAGAAGATGACGCTTGTCCTGCGAGTGTCAGATGCAGGAAGGAAACGAAGGAACAGTGCTCATTGCGAGAAGGGATCACTGGAGAGGGGATGCTGTCTCTACGATCTGGTCGTAGACTTCGAGGTAGACCCTTTCTCTTTAATTTTCAATCTCAATCATTTCAGAAGTTGGGCTGGAAGTTCGTCATTGCCCCCAACCGATACAATGCGTTCGTGTGCAGTGGAGATTGCACCCTCAACCATTCCACCATTTACGGTAGAATCGACCGAAATTCGGCTACGGATCTGAAGAATGTGTGCTGTCATCCGGCAGAGTAAGTTGCCTTTTCCATTATATAATAACCAGAGATGATTCTTTAATTTAGGTATGAACCGCTGGATATGATCTATCTTACGCCAACAAATGAAGTCATTTCCGCACGCATTCCTGGAATGGTTGTTACAAAGTGCAACTGCGGATAACCTTCTGCATTCTTCTCCTTCTTCCATTTATATTATCCCACCTTATGATCATTTCACTATCAAAGCTGTCTATATGTTATACAAACACATTACAAATATCTGGCTGGTTACTTGTTAAACTCATTTATTCACTATCTCGGTTTCCTCTTTTCTCCGGTGTAACTTTTACTTTTCCCGGTTTTACGTCGCTTAGATATATCGCTAGTTATGATGTGTATTCTCTTGCTTCTGATCAGATAGCTGAGTGCCGGTTCTCTCTCATTTTAGTTTTTCGCTTTCCGGTCCAAAATGATTCGACACTTTATGCTAATGATCTCCACAAACGATTCGATCTCCCTTATGCTAAACATAATCAACCGATATAGCTGCTACATAATCTTTTATGAGTGTTAAATACTCGATGTGATTGATAAACGCGTATGTATAATATCCTTGAGCATAGTCTTCTGACAATCAGTAATTCACGTCTAGTGAATTAAATTCAATCGTCTTCATCTTCGGCAGATCGAAATTGACGTGCAATCCATCTGAAAAGACAATGGGTAAACAGCGAGAAGGGAAATGGAATGGCTACCTTGTTTTGCATTGGACTTCCTCCTGGGCCAAGTTGAAGCACATGGCAAGAAGAGCCATTCCGAATAGAAGGTATACCTAAAAGGGCACTGAGAAAGTCAAGACAACTAAGACTCGTCTACCGAGGTAATCACTAGTTTCTCTTGCGCATCTTTATCTTTGCCAACTGAAGCACCTGGAAATTTGTCTCCGAAACCTGAAAGAGACGCAATAGAAGATATGGAAAAGTAGGGACAACCTATGGTAGTGAGAGAGATGTAACAGAAGTAGAATCCCTCCAGGAATGTCCATCCTTCCCATAGACAAAAGAGAATTGAACCAGCAACGAGATATGCAAGCATAGTAAAGATAACCTGAACATCCAACTCGTCCCTCATATGTATTCTTGATCTTCTCACCAGTGTCAGAGGCACTCGTATATTGTCCAACTGAGCCTGTACATTCTCTCTGACTTCAAGTTGTTCGAGATGAGCCTTGGCTGTGAGTAGATCCTCGACGTCGTTGGGAATGCCTGCTATGAGAGGGCCTGGAGGGTGAAAGAGGGAGGACGACGGAGACTTACCGAGTGAATCCTGTGAGGAGTCCGCCTTGAAGCGACCTCGGGTCAGTCGGGAAACCAGCGAATTGGCCCGTCGAATCTTGGCTGCCTTCAATTCTTTCATTCCGCTCACTTCATTCTCCTCGTAAAACCCGAACTTCCCATATATCACATGTTATTGCTCCGAAGTAACCGTAGTGTTCAATTGGCTTCTCTGGGTATGTCTATTGTTGCCTGTTAAGGCTCGAGTAAATCCTAGTGCCAGGATGAGATAGTATCATTCTCATTAGGACAGTTTGAAGTGGCTGCATTTCCAGTAATGAGTAGTATTCCAAGTCTTTCTTGGTTCTATTTTGTGAGTGTCTTTCAACGTGACTAAGTGTATAGGAGAGAGACATGAGTCTTGATAATAAGTAGCTGTCGAAGAGTGAGAGAGAGCATTTTGACGGAGAGAAATACGTTGTTCTGCTAATTACACTTCCTTTCGTCATGTCGTCCGTCATAAGACTTCTCATGTACCATCGCAGAAATACGGTAATCTAAGCTTGTCTGCTACCCTATTCTTCATCGGGAGTACTGACGAACATGCAAATAGTCTACTGGAGTCTTAACTCCATTTGGACGCACTCTTCATCTACAACGTTTAAGTCGCGCATGATTCTGTTGTGAATGAGAACGTAGGAGACATCACGCGCCTGGTCATGTTATTTATGGATACTACAGCACAGTCGAACCGGTTTCTAAATAAATAATCCACGGAGCTGGAAGAATGACGAAAATGAGTGAAGTAGTTAGCTGCTTGTGTTATTCTTATTGCCTCGTGTTCATTTAGTGCACGTTCTTTGGATGTGTCGTTCGTAGTATTCAATGCATAAGTGGCATACTCATTGGAGTAAGAGAAGAAACCGCAACTACGAACCTTTCTCTTCTTATGCCACAGGATGATGCGGAACTTGAGACGAATGGACTGTGCATAGAGGAAGCGGAATATATTAGCCATGACATCACCTGAACACAAGAGAGTATGTACTGTAGGGATACTGTACAGTTGTTGATGGAGGGTAGATTACCGATATTCGTGAGGAAGAGGAGCATGAGAGGAATGCCGACGATGGCGTAGAGGATTGTGAGGGTCTTGCCGAAGTATGTCTTAGCTGAAGTGTTGCCGTAGCCTGAAGAAGAGAATGGAATATGAGGGAGAGAAAGGAGATGAATGATGGCTGCAGGAAGAAGAAACGGACCGATCGTAGTGATTATCGTCAACGAGTAGAGAAAAGCTCCAGTGAATGTCCACTGAGCCGAGTCCCCGAACTCCTTGCCATCGTATCCCTTTCGAATTGCCCACATACACTTCTTCTGGAACTTCTTCACCTGCAAACTACTCATCTTTATCCATCTTCACCGTATCGTGTGCAGAGGGAGTAAATACAGCAGATCATTTACTCATCCCATTCAGCCAGCTGGCAACTCTTTTGTATTATGCAAGGAACAACAAACACTTCCTTGTGACAATGCACAATTATCGCCTTGAATGCAGTTTGGGCGAAAGCATGTAAATAGCGTATATTGTACAGAGGGATGGAAGGTTGTTATGCTTGCCTGTGCATGAACCATCCTCTTCCATTGATCCGTATCCAATTTGTTCACTCGAAAAGTCGCATTCCATGCCACATCGACTGCTCTTTCTCTTGCTGATGTCACCTTCAACACCATAGTATTTCATCATTTCATCTGCAGGGGAAAGTCTGAATATCCACAACTTATTCATGACCTTTTCAATATCGTCAAACAGCGCAACTGTGTGCAAAATTCGTAAGAAATAGCAGAATGTGGGAAAATTGCGTAGTTTTGATGCACACGAAAGACTGCGAAAGGAACGAATATTACATGCAACTTTTGTTAGCATACAATTCACACAACTTGCACTTTTTCCCACGTGAACTTTGGAGGCCAGACAACATTATATTGGGATACAATATTAGTTTGTATTACCGGGCAAGAAGTGTATGGGAATTTTTTATGTCAGTAAAGTAATAATGGTAAGGAATATAGAAGTAATAGAGGAACCAACCTCACTTTGTATCCTCATCTCATGGGGACCTTCCACTGCTCGGAATACAACTGCTCCCAGTAGGGCATAGCCCACTACCTGCAATATTCTCTATCACTCCCAATATCAACGATCATGTTAGTTTCAATATGTTCTCATTGTAATCCGGGTCTCCCTCATCCCTTTCATCCGGAGATCCCTCTTGTCTGTATCGTGCCATTGCACATCCGGAATAAAGCCTCAAGGGACTTTGGGAGTGAGAGAAGAGGGAGAGGAGGGGATGGGGGAGGGAGGGATTGACAAATTTGAAGGAGCGAATCTGGTGGAAAGAGGCATGAGAGGGTGGCTATCCGAGTGTACTCATCTATGAGAAGCTGAGAGATTACACTACAATGACTTTAGTCATTCCCATTAGGGAGCTGGGGTAGTATTAACGATGTGCAACCTTTTCAGTATAAATGTTCAACACGGTGAACGTATTTTGTGCTATCTATTTAGAATGATCTTAGAATTCATAGTGACAGATCCGCATAATCTTATTATATTTTATGTCCTTGTAAATGCTAACCGAGTACTAACCAGTGCGCAAAGGCCGACATGTGAGAAGAAGAAGGCGATTATCCTTTTGACCAAATTGACGACCCGAGTGACCTTCGAACGTCGATGTCGACGACTCATTCTGTAGTGGAGGGATAGCGAGGGTTACGGTAACCGGATATCTGCTAATCGTTTTGTATTCGGGATATTATCACCGCTGTGATTGACACTGTACAAAGCAATGACGGAAGAGACAAAGGATTTGTAACCGGAACGGAGATATTGTAGACAGTCTAGACCGATACATGAAGGGAAGGGGCTGCAGGAATTTGTAAGAAAGGAGTCGGGAGGATTGAGAAGACGAAAAAGGGGTTGGAAGAGAAGAAGAAGGAGATGGCTCATGAGGGACTCATGCAAGGCGGGCCATTGAAGGGAGGAAGAAGGAGAGAGACGAGCGGAAGGGGAGAGACCGCACTTCCATGCTAGTCCTCCCGAACTGCAGATTGCACTTGACTATCTCGAATAAGGCACACTGGCTTCAACTGAAATCAGCATGTTCGTCGTAGTGTGTTATTTAGGAGATATACGAATTGGGCAAATCGGACAGTTGTGATATTTACTATCTTGTATGTGATCAGCTTTCAAATTTTTGTTTGCATGGGGTCAACTACCAGAAGTATTGTTTTCCTATTTTTAAATAAAAAAGAAGTTGTAGGTTTTGTAACCGGGACTGAGATAACTGATAATTCGTCATTCGAATGTTGAGGTCGCTCAGTCATCAGAGAAGTAGATGACAGATATTTATTGCTATCTGGACCTGAAGGTGGGAGGTCGAGAGAAGGGACAGAGGGAGATGGAGAGAGGGAGGGTTTGGGGGGAGAGAGGGAGGCTGGGGAAGACCCCCTTACACTAACTCCGACGCTCCGATCAATCTATATACGCGGCTTCATTCGGAATGAGAACTCCTATTTATATGCGAAGGGATTCGGAAGGAAGCTTGCCTGTCACCAGGTTCGTCTTTATCATATATAAATGTAATAAATTAATGCCTTTTGCAGTCTGTGAAGATGTTTGATTTGGTAATGTTTGGTTGCCACAGGCTCGATACCTTTATCATAAGCTTTCATAGATAGATAGATTTTATTGCAGATCACAGGGAAATGCGAGTAAAAGTAGACAATGCAGTAAACGAAGAGAAGAGAGAGAAAGACAAAAATGGCACATGGAAATTAAATACCGTGACTTAGAATTAGCCTCACTAATTATAGGAAGAACGTAGTGAATTAAAAGCTCTTGCACTCCGCATAAAGAAACTATTTGTTCAGTAATTTTGTGATGCGCTCTTGAGAGAAATTATGAAACCAGGTCCGCGACATCGGGAGGGTTTTGTAACAAAGTGGTGGGGAACGGAATCAGAAATTCTTCGTTTCCCGTACAGGAGTTGAGATAGTACTTTTTGATCGATAATATTCTACCTGTTAGCGAGAGTTTTAATTTTTAGAATTTTGTTTCTTATTTCGCTAGAAGGCATATTTTCACGAGTTCTGCCGAAGCATCTCATGAAAATACGTCGTGTATAATAATTTTGCACTCTCTCAAGCTTTATCTTGTCGCAAGATTGAAAGGGGCTATATACAGTAGTACCGTTTTCGAGGATGGAGCGAACATATATTTTGCATGCATTTACAAGTATATCAGCTTTTCGAGTACGCAATGTATAATGCCCTTAGTATATATCATACTAAGAGCCTTTGTAGAGAGCAATTGAACATGTTGGGAGAATTTTAGCTCTGAGTCAATCATCAAGTGATTTTGAGGGGCAGTCTAGGAATTAAAATATGGTGTTTTTAGACATTCAAATGAGGAAGAAGTGGAATCAGAACGAACGGGCCTCCGTGAGAAACGACTGTGCATGCTCATTACTATCCTCGTTATTCTCGCTCTTCTCTCTGCCTTTCTTCTTGTGGTTTCTTGTGTCTCCTTATTCTATTAATCTATTCATTTAGCTCAATCTGATGCTCATTCGAACACTTGAAATGACCCATCAAGGAATGCGGTTAATTAAGTTTTATTCCATCAAAAATTCGAAGACCGGTGAAGAGGAAAAGGTTTGAATGATTTCGCATTATTTTTTATTAATCTGGCCCATTTATATTGACCCCAAATGCAACTGAATATCCTACATATAGTAACTGTTAAGATAGTGCAATTCGGAGGTCATGAAATGGAGATGGACAGTGTAGTGACTTCTTCTGGGATTGTACGAGGAATGAAGGACTCGGATCTGAATGTTTATGGATCAAGGGTATGGTTGGATGGGAATGAGGAAATGAGATGAGCGGTTGAGGTGATTGTCAATGGGGAGAGTGATGGCAGCAGACTGACTCTACAAGAGGAGGGTTGCAAGTTGGATAGGATTGATGACTTCCAAGTAAGACTTTGATCTGTCCAGCACTGTTTTGTACATCTCATTCAAACTATTCCACGAGAGGTGTTTTCGATATCCGCTGTCAGTATTGTATCCTCGTACATTCAGATAGTGAGTATTTCCTCTGGCAGACCCGTCTTCTCAGCCCGTCATCCCCTTCTTCCCTTGGACAGAAAGATCAAACGAATCTCGTCCTCCTCCATTGTTACTAATAAGGTACTTGACAAACGTCTCTATGACTTCTACTCTTCTTATCGATTCCTTTCCCAAGCTTTTCCTTTGAGATCCGATCTCCAGTAAACGAGAGACTTCGTGTAGCAGTGGAGGATGTGTCTCTTCGTGGAAATGAGGCAGTAACCCTCAATGGACGGGGAATTCACATGGCAGGAGGGACTGGCATCTCATTCAATACCACGGTACTCAATTCCACTCTTCAATACTTCTTGGCTACTTTTCCTCTATTCAGTTAAGCTTCACTCTCGGCAGTATATTCAATTTAACTTTTTTTATATTTGAGCAGTGAAACATGGGTATGCAAAGTAGTGGATTGCAGTCTACGGGTTCCCTCCACTTCCGCGGATCCCTCTTCATCGGGGGTGCCCATTCAGGGGTCCCTCTGTCCCCTTCCCCTGCTCTTTCTGCTTCCATTGATGCTTATCGTCTGTGTGTCTGTTCAAGTGGCCGGCTTTTCGCAGTTCCGGGAAACAGGGAATGCGATGCTCCGAAGGAACTGTGCTCTAAATAAACTTGTGCTATTCCTGTGTACTACTGTACCGGTCGCATCGCCCTAATCTCTACTTCTCGGTAGGCACTACTAATACGCTGAGTCGATTCTTTGAGTGAACACGACATATGAGAACGTCTACGTAGGCAAGTCTTAGATGATCTTTCCCCCCATCACAAACCACCCCCAGATCCCCTTTCCTGCGGCCAAGAACAAACAGGCTGTGTTCCTCGTTCACTTCTAATTCTGTTCCTTCGTGGATATAGATAGACAAGGATATGTAGAGGGTATTCCCCTAGTGAATACGTAGACAACACGACATTTGATGGCTAAGCGCTTTCTGAGACAGAGGAAGTAACCAGAGGGAATGGCAGGCACACTACGTACGTAACAGCACACAGACACTCCACTCAAGGGATCGTTCCAGTTACTTCGTCGGTAATTAGCAACCGAAACATTCTTATTTATATCGTTAATGAGCAACGAATAGATAATTGATATTGTGCTAAACTGTTGTATGCCAGCGGGTTGTAAAGTGTACATTTATTACATAAAATTCATCTTATTTAAGGGAAAGAAGATTGCAAAAATGGAAAGATAGCACTGCGTGCCTTAATAAATGATCAGCTTCGCAACAAAGACTTAGTAAAGGAAAAGGAACGAACAGATAATCATAATCCTTTGTTAGAAATACACGTTTATGACTCGGATTGGGGAGAATTAACGAGAAATGAGAAGGGCAATAAATAAAAGGAAAAATAACAAGGACTACAAGAACATATAAAAGAAACTATTATTTATCTGTATCCCCCAGGACCCCCAGGTGGTCGTTCTCTGAAGTGAGCTTTGAACCACGTAAGCAATTGGTCCAGTGAAGAGAAGATCTGCTGCCTGAAGGGGAATGTTATCAAAGTAAAATAAAGTGCTCAAAGTGATCGTAGACAACGACTGACTACTTTTTACAATGGAATATCCCTTATTGTTAGTGAATCATTCTATCCGTAATTATGAATATCTGACCTGAATCGGAATCCATCAACGGTGACAGTAATGTATTCCTGTCGAAGGTGTCTCACTAGATAGTTGAGAGTGAACTTTCCCGGATACGCAGCCGACGGGGTGAAACAGTAGCTGAAGGGTTACGGTAGGTGGACATACGATGGGTTACGGTAGTCTATTCTAAGACGGGATCGAAGGGTTACTGTAGTAATGCGAAATGAAAGGTACGGTACTCACGGAATACGCGAGGGATTGATCCTCTTCTCGTCTTGCAAAAAGGACTCGAGTTCATCCTTCTTCTCACTCGTAAGTCCCTCTTGCGCGTACTTATGTTGCAGACACTGCAAACACCCATACAGCATACCCTTACAGTAAAGGAGCTACAGTACCCTCAAACGAGGCACAGTACCCACCTCTCTTGCACAAGCAGCCATCGGTTGTATGAATCGAGAGAGGATTTCCTCGAGATCTTCGAACTCTTCCGTTCTGAACAACAACACATGTAGACGAGATCGTGTTAGTAACGGTTGCAATTTCAAGCTCCGCTTCTTCTGGCATTATGAAAAAGGTTCCAGCGTATTCTAACATAACTGTACATACCATTTACGGATCAATAGACACATACTGTGCTTTTTTGAAAATTTCCTAATTGATTCGGAAGTCTTCGACAAACAGTAATATCTTACCCTATCATAAGCTTTTTGCCAAGAGTAAATGGCTTCTCCTTGTCGTATTCTTGAATGTCGATATGTTGGAATATTCCATCGGCCACCTACAAGAATGAAATAATCGTGAGATAGGGACCAAGGCATCCATTGATCATATTTGATCATATATTTCACTGAACAGAAAGAGTACGACTAACCTTCCACGTAACAGTGAGATTAGTAGCAGATTTCGAGGAAGGCCGAATGATCGCATCTCCCTGCAATACAATTATTGCATTACCTTAGATAGCAAAATAAAGCAAAACACAAGAATATGACACCTGTTCCATCTTGGATAGCATTCTCTCTGCATCTTTGTAGGTGACGTTGTGGAAGTGGGGATGGGAAATGACTCGTTTGATGAATTGACTTGAACTCTGCAAACGCTGCCGTACCTACCGTACCCTCCTCGTTCCATAACCCCACCAACTACAGTATTCTCCTCACCTGTTTCTTCTTCTCTTGTGCTTCTTCGTCCTTCATCTTATCCTCCTTCTCTGCATCGTAATCCCAATGTCTGCAAAGCCATACTTACAGTAATCCCTTCCCATCCCCTCATCCAATTCCTACCGTAACCCACTTGTCTCTTTCCTCTCCCCATTCGTCCGAAGGCTTCTTCATATCGGACGATTTGCACGTTAGATCACAAGAGAACCTCTCAGGGTCCACTTTCAGGATTCGACAGTAGATAGGCTGTCCGATCTCAAAAGAAAGTGGTAATTTTTTATTACGATTTCAACTCCTTCAACCAGTATCGAAAAAGATAAATACTCTTACCTTGACCCTTTCAGCTGGCGACCGGAATGAGTCAGGTCTATCAGAAAGATTGCTATTCCTGATGAATCCGGTGATGCCATTGTCCAGTCGAACCTACAATGAACGCCTGAATGTTGAGCGAGTGACTACTCTACATTACTCAGACCGCCGACTGAACGATCACTCAACCACTACCGTAATCTATTCCCTCAATCAATATCGTACCCTGACTCCAATGGCTGTGCCGGGACAGGCGACAGCGGGATCGTTACTCTCACAGTGTTCGTACATCATATCCTCCGCTCTGAAAGACACTGGTCGTACGAGATACGGAACCCCCTCCAACTCATCTACACATTATACAATAGTATACAATGAGGACAAAGTTTTAAAAAAGTCTTGACGTACTTTTTGAAGCAGTTTGGACATTGCCACAATCCCGTCCGGTCATTTCGTACCTCAAATACAACTTTGCGATAATATCATAAAACGCGATTATCCTAAATATGGAATAATGAATACATACTGGCTGCGGTCGCTCCTGTGGACGTTTGTACACAATTCGTTCCACCTTAACATAGCTTTTTCAATACAGTCAATCAGGTAACGAGTATTGCATCGGCAGTCTCGCAAACCGGAAAAAATTGGAAGAATGAGATGAGAGGCTAGGATTTTGCCCGTTATTGTCGTATAAAACGGATCATTAAAATTCGAGAAGAACAGATAAAGAGATAAACGGCTATTTAATTCTTTACTCATGCCGTGCGGGGGGCTAAACGGTATACGCGAAGCAACTCTACTCACAACCCCTTCACTCACCTTTCCAGTAACCAACTTTCCCTCGAAAAGTGAGTGTGTCGTCTCCTTCGTGAGAAGACCGAACAACTCAGAATCAGTCAGTTCCCTGAATACTCATATTCTGCATGTTATGGATAGTAAGCCACTAATTGTAAGACAATAAGACTCACTTGAACTCGTGTCGCAGATCTTTATATCGACAGAAGAGTTCGGACCGAATGTCATACAGAGTAGTTCGCTTGTCTCCGAATCGCTAAACATTATACGATTGAGAGCTTTCAACCCCTAAGAGACGACGATAACCCTCTTTCCTCCCCCCAACCTGTCTCTGCAGTTCCTCTGCAAAAGCATCCAGATCGAGATCCTTCAATCTCTCGGGAGAACTCAGAACTTCTTCAAGGGCTGCAGTAGGATCAGCTCCATCGTCCACCTAAACAACCAAACCCGGCTCGTCTATGCCGCACTCGCGAATCCAGTCTCACCTCGAGAGCATCTACAGCCATCTTTCGAGCCCATTCGTAAGTCTCAGGATGCACTCGGGAACCGTCCAAAACCTAAAACAAAATAATTATATGTATGACTTCCATCGCTTTAAAGAGTGATGACTAAAGATCAAAGATCAACGCTCACCTCTACGTAAGCTTCGGTTCGCTCTCCAATCTTCACGGTGTCTATCCTCAGGAATCCGGCACAGTTCATGAATACCTCAAAGACAACTACCGTAACCCTCCCCTCAGACTACAGTATACCTTCGGTCCCATCTTACACAGAGTCACCAATCGAGTTCTACTCTCCAAGATGTTATTGTTCTGCCTGGAATGACCAGTCTTATTCGATAGACAGGAAAGACAAACCGAATAATCTTCGAAAGATACGCGGCCTTCCTCGGGCCAAGACCACACACGAATTGAAGAAGATTCGAGTGATGAGGGAGTTCAACGCATTTGTTGATGTCCACTCCCACCTATTATGACATATCTACTTTCATTTGCATGTATGTTCAAATACATATCAACTCTTTATACACAATAAATAAAGACTATAAAGACGGGGACTGACCTCGTTGACTCTGTTAATCAATTCGAGAGTAATTGCTTCTTGCAATTCGTCCTTCAAGGTATACGGTAAGAGTAAGGAATATGACCCATCGACTGACCTTGTTCACTTCATTCTGTAGTGGATGAAGAGGAAGACAGAAAATGTCTTCGTCGGAATTGTAGAGATGGGCATACTCGATGAGAGGGTCGATGATGTTTCTTGCGAGGGAAAGAGCTTGACGGAGGTTGGGAGGGTAGTCGGGGTGTTCTTGCTGCAATGCACCACCATACAATACATCACTTCCTGGATTTCGTCATTCACCAAAATTCGCAAGCCTACCCCTTATGTCAATGGCCTCATATCTACCGTACCCCTCATACCTCGGCTTGCTTACTCTGCATGTAGACCTTCGCAGCATCATTGTCATGAATCACCACCTGCACATCAATTCACTATTCCACGTCTACCGTAATCTTCACTTACTTGAATGTTCTTCTTGATGTCATCAGCAGTGTATATTTGCATTACGACATCCGTGATATCCTTCCTGTAATACATACTTTTTAACTACTTATCATAGGTCAAATAGTTCTATCTGGTAAAGTGTACATCAAGCAAGTAAGTAAATAATAGGATCTCTCTCATACTTGACAAATCGGGCTTGTAGATTCTCTCCAGCGATTGCTATCATATGAGGACGATGTCTAATGAGAAATCGGGACAACTTATCCATATCCTCTTTCTGAAACAAACCATTATTATGAGTAAAAATGTAATGATTAAAATCACATTAATTAAATGATGATTCAACACCTGTAAAAGAGGGAGAAAAGCTGAACTACCGTAACCCATAGGAGTACCTTTTGCCTCTCCTCTTGCGGTCCCCTTCTGTTCATGAGATACGGTAACCGAATGGTATCCACTACGTTTCCATCTTGGTCAACCAGAGCTCCGAACGATACCTTTAATATGCAAATGGGGGAGGAATCAAAGACTACCAATAATGACATGTGAAATGAAATATTCAAATCAATAATCTAATTGTATACACGTAAATAGTACCTGATCCCTCTCGAGAGAGTATACGATTCCCAAGACTCGCACTTCATCTCGCTCCTCTTCATCCTCATCCTCATCTTCGTTCTCCTGTTAAGTAACAATTACTACATCAATCGATAATCAATAATGAAAGATACTCACGGGTCTGGGAGGCTTGTATGCAGCATAGAGTAACCGATTGTACATACTCTCAGAGCATCTCTGAATGAGCATACGTCGCTTCTTTTCGTATAGTGAAACACATTTCAATCTGGTCTGCATGAAGTTCTTTTCTTAGTTATTCTTAAATTCAAGCAGAAAAGAACAATACAGCCATGTTTGTCATAGTCCTATTCTGCATAACAGGTCCAATTGCTACGGTATAACTGATACTGACTCGAACGACAAACTCCTTAGCCTCATCCAATAGCTTGGTATGGAATTCAGCATGAAGCGAGGGAATGATCATGTCCCCAATGGCCATTCGGACAACCTGCACATCAAGGATTACATGACTACGGGAAAGATATGAATTATTTATTGATTAATCTACCCAAAATCTGAAGTGAACTAAGCACTAAATAAAATAGAAGATAATGGTTGAAAGGGACGTACTCGATCTCTCAGTGCATTCCACGCCTCCGCGACCTCCGTGTACAAGTCCTTAATAGATAATCATTTTCATAATGAG
This sequence comes from Micoletzkya japonica, assembly GCA_900490955.1. Taxonomy (NCBI): domain Eukaryota; kingdom Metazoa; phylum Nematoda; class Chromadorea; order Rhabditida; family Diplogasteridae; genus Micoletzkya; species Micoletzkya japonica. The sequence continues at coordinate 29,326 of LS860731.1, forward strand.
ACAGCTAGAAATAAACTAGCCCGTAAAGATAAAGCATGGTCACCTTCTTTGCTGAGCGAGTCAACGCAAGAGGATACCTTGTAGAAAGCCTGTTGTTTGATGAAGAAGTCAACGAGTCCCTCTCCTATCTCCATGTCCACTTTCCTCTCCGCCACCAACTGCACGTCCAATAACCCTTGCTCGCGCAGCTACAAAACAATCAACGTAATCACCCATCAACCCTCCTATTTGACATCTAAAGAACGCATAATATCTTATAATATATATCAAAAGGGCGTACAAGGTGGTAGTGGAGGTAGTCATCCTGTTCCAATTCCATGATAGGCTTCTCCAAGATGTACCTTAATGAAGGTTACTGTAGTGTCTGATTGGACTACAGTACAGTATGGATGGAAGCTATAGTGCATGCTGTCCAATTCCCTTCATTACCTTCTTCTAGAAAATCAATAATCCGGTATTCCCCCTCGTTCCCTCCAAGTACAGTATACCCACCTCTTCTTCCAAACGGGATGCGAATCATCAAGAGTTTCCCTTCCCTTCTGAGTCGGTCTCACATTAATCCTCGCCTTCGGCTTGTAGTAATCTCTGATCTTTTGCCGTACCTGCATTACAGTAATCCCATACACAGCAATACATACCTAATCGATCACCTACAGTACTCCTTATTGTAATAGATGATGTAATAGAGAGGGGATGAGGAAGAAGAGAACCGTTCGCCAAACTGGCAAATATTCTCGAACTCATCCCATCTCTCCGTTTCGTTGACAGACCCTTTTTATATGTAGTAGAGATTGTATATATAGGGGGATAGGAAGAGAGGAACAGAGACCGAGTAGGACCATGCCGGGCCTCGCAGGATTGCTAC
>LS860731.1:45989-61053 GCA_900490955.1 Micoletzkya japonica
GGTAGGGGATTTGAGTAGAGCTAGCTCAGCCAGAATCGATTCCCTCTCACTTCTCATCGCCTCTACAGTGCACTCCAGTACATGAATTCGAGAATTGAACTCACATCGCATTCCTTCGATGATCTTGAGGAAGGCAGGGGGGATGACGGCGTCGTCGTCGCCTTCGGGGGAATCTTCACGTGGTCTCTTGTTCGAGTTGCGGGAGAGGAGGGATCTGGGAGAAGGAGGGAGAAGAGACGAAACGACGGTCACGGCACCCGTAACAAGGGAAGACATCTCACCGTTTCGAGCACCAAGTTAGGAGAGGAGAAGTAGGGGCTGGTGCAGGCCCGTCAGCATGAGTAGCGGAGAGACGGTGGGGGACGACCGGTTTTCGTGAGGAGGGGAAGCGCTACTGAGGAGGGGAAGCGCTACTGACCGTGGCCACCGTGGTTTTCTGACTAGTCAGAAAACCACGGTGGCGGCAGAAATCCAGCGTGGATTTCCGTCCTGGAAAATTACATTTATCAACTGATTTTGAAAAAAAAAACGCAACTTATATAGATTACGGTAAAGAGTTTTGTGTGATACTCCAGATTACGGTACGAGAGACGCAGAGACATTCGCAATTTCGGAAAGCGGACTGGTAAAACGTCGTGCCGATGGCTGTGAATGCACAAACTCTTCGTTTGATCCAAAAGAAGATAACACAGAATTTATATCACATGTTGTAAATTGAGCCACTAGGGAAACATGACAAAATATTTGCTTAAACGATGGCGAAAGGCATGTGTTTGCTAATCGGAATTTAGATTGTTTCACTCTCTGTGCTCTCCTCACTTTGCACGGTCTCTCGCTCGAAGACGATATTGAACAAGCGCGATAAATGAGAATGCCTGATTCAGAATCAGGGTGCTCTGATCCATACCATGATGCAAAGAGTAACTATTCTTAAAAAGTGGGTTGTGGGACCCTTTAAGCTAATCTTAGCATGAGTTCCGTTGCACACATCATGAGTAAATTATAAATTTTATTTGTGCGAAAAAACTGACAACAATTGCATTGGATACAAGGGAAAATAATGGGAAAGAAATTGAACCCGTTTGTTTGTAATGAGTACACTGCCTTTTGTAGAGGCGAATTGTGTGTAGTAAAGTGGCTAGAATCACAGAAAGAGTACTGTAGGCAGAGAGTAGAAATGGAACGATATAAACAGTCACTTTGGTAGTACTTCAACTAGTAAACATCTATCTACATAACAGTCTATTAACTTATCAAAAGAGTCTAATCTTCTTCTAACTTGCAGCTATTAGCAGTGTCCTTGCATCCAGGATACACCTCAAGAGATATCTGAATAGGGGAGCATGGATGGACGTACCTCTAATGCGGGATGGTCGAGATCTCCTCTATTCGATGAACTGTCCCGGCCATGTATTGACATCCCCTCAACACTTGTTTTGACATCTACCAAGATTCAAAGAATAGAGCCTGCCATTTTAATAGCGCTATAAGAATCAACGATAGACACATTACCATTTTAAGTTTCCGGCAAAGTGAGAGGCCTACCAGACGACCGTCGGGTTATGATTTCATTACAATTTCGACAACAATGCAGTTTTAGGATTTCTACAGCATACATGAGCGTGATTTTCCAATCGGACGTTAGGATGGGTGCCTGTACCAGAGAATCCTAGTGTAAAACGCTTGTTAGGATATCTGCTACTTCCCTAATTATGTAATGATGCCTGCAAAAATTTTAGGACAACAGTAGCCCATGTATGTTCTAAAGTGTGCAAAGAGAAATGAAAAAAAAAGTTTTTGTAGATAAAGCTCACCTGTCCGAAGTTCTTCACACAAACGCATCGCTTTTGCTTCGTTCCAGGATCCGTGTAGATTCTATAATATGAAGATAGGAACGGACGATATATTGATAGCATAACTAGGAAAAGAGGAGCATTCCTTTCAAGCACGTCTTAGTAAGGCAATAAAAATAATAAAGAAACTACTAATTGGTATAACAATAAGCTATATAAACTATATAAAGTGTAACCTGGGAAGCCCTGGCCACTCTCGATCGATTCCTCCACTTTTCTTCGTGCACCAAACACGACCTCCAGAATCCTACAATTGCCTTTCCCATTTTCATTGTCTTTCCTAACTCCTTAATTTCTCCTATCCCTTTCCCTACCCACATAAACAGATACAGTTGAAAGTATAGTACCCCCCTCTTGACTAACCTTGTGCCATTCTGAATTACAAGGTGGGAATACTTCAGCTTCGGCAGCCTTCGAAGCTCTCCATTCAGAGGCAGCTTTGACCATCGAAATGAACTGAAGAGGGTACGGTAGGGGGAATGGGGGAAGGAGTACTGTAGATATTAAATATTTATGTCCGGAATGTATTTTGATTTGAAATTCGCCAAAGACGTCTCGATTTTACACAATTTGCAGCCCCTATAATGGGCTAAACAAAAGAACGAGTGATGACTATACCTTGTCCATCTCCTGTGTTGGATTGCCCTCCGTATCGTAATATCTACCAGCAACCACCCCAACCAGAATGTAGTCCTTAACGACTGTTTATTACCGTAATCCAGTAGACTACCGTATACCTTTTCATAGAAAGCAGCCCAATCCCTTATCCCGAGAATGTCTTCATGCGACAGTCCATCGATGTCATCTCTCAATCCTTCGGGTGAGAAGTCGCCACTTACAAAGGCGCGCGTCGCATCTTTCCCTGTACCAGACTACCGTAACCCCGAGGGAAGTATCGCGAACTGACCCGAGAAGAAAGAGTATCCGCCTCCCTTTCCATAGTGTTTCCGTCCCTTGTCCACATCGTACACCCTTCCCATAATGGCCAGATAAACGGGACGAGAGTCTCGCGATCCGTCGAAAAGAGACAATTGTTCCTTTGTGAACACTGCCTGTCCTGCAATCAGCATTATTCACTTCTATCATGATGATAGTATCATCTATTATGCAGCATAGCAACGAGCTGATCAATAATATATAATATGTATAACAGAGGTTTAAAATCGGTTACTTTTGATGCTTATGTTTCACATATCATTCATGCCCGCGACGCGCCTGGCCAACAAAAAAACGAAACATATTGTCGAAAAGTAACCGATTTTAAACCTCTAATGTATAAGCGTTTTCAGCATTGAATGCAATTCAGTTCGATGAAATCGGTTGAATAGTAAGATAAACTTCATGAATTACCAGGATTATTCAGCGGTACGATGGGATCGAAAGTTTCGCCCTCGTTCATCGATCGTTTACTCTTCTTCTGTAATGCATTCATCCTACCGTATCCCGATCAATATTACCTACCGTATACGAAGAATGAAATGTGCGATGAGCCCAATCCCGTATGCTATCTAGCTTCTCCTTTGTATACTCGTTCTGAAAGGTACCGTAACCCATGGAACACTAAACTTTGAAAAATAGCTATGAGTTTCTCAAGAAGAGTACTACTCTACAGTGATACTTTCACAGATCACATTTGATTCTGCAGCCGATTCCCAAGCTACGGTATCTACGACCGTGTAATGACACCGTAACCCGACTAATCTGTGCGAGACCGGGATTGCACTGACCGCTGACCTCTTCTAACCGATCTACAATCCATCCGGTCGCATCGCTCATTCCAACATCGTAGTACGAAGAGAGAAAGGCTATGAATCCTACCTGAACAGGACACATTCGCACCCTTCAACGTCCTTTCATTGCACTGTCCCATAGCTTTGTAAGATACTTCGTTCTAAACTACCCAACCGCATTCCGCAAAGCAAACCTGGAAGGCGACATAGATGAGTCCTTTCGTGTAGAGACCGGGACTGGGCAGGGGGCGACGCCGGCCCGGCATTTAACTGTGGAGAGGAGGGATGGGGGAGGGGGGGGGGGGGGGGGATATCATCGAATGAGCAAACGACGCTTCCAAGGATTACGGTTCACCATTGATATACGACTACTACATGTGTATGCAATGAGTATCGACGGAAAAAAACTAGTTTACATAACGTAGGAGAGATACAGGAGAAATTGCCTATTTCAATAGGTTATGGTCGTTCAAGAAGAAGATGGTTGAAACGCGCTAATGAAGTGAGTGGGAGAAAGAGACAAGGAGAGGGAAGGAGAGGGATACTAAGAGAGAAGGGAAGGGAAGAGTTGAAGAAGGAGAGTCAGAACTCCGCGAACATTACAACAAACAAAGCAGTGAGTGGGGTTGCCGCGGCATGGGGAGTGGGGAGGGGGAGAGGTAAAGAGAGAGGGGAAGGAGAGAGATAAGGAAGCAAGTGCCTCTGTCTCCGTCACAGTCGCCAGTATCCAATGGCCTCTACCACTCCCAGTCATCACTAATCACGGTGGTAATAATCTTTTACTCCATTTGCATTATAAACAACAAACGTAACAATCCAAAGTATCAACAACAACAACGTACTCTTACAGAAGAATCAAGCAGAATCAAGCTATTCTCTTGAAAACAGCAATCCAATTGCCTTGTTCCAATTGCTCACTCTCCAATTGGAGTCCCTCGATTGAACTAATCAACGAAGACAGTTCACCCTCCGCGAACACGTGGTAGAACCTTTAAGGGAGATAAGGAGAAAAGGAGGGAGGGGAGGGGGGACTAATGTGAGAATAGACTAATCCCGAGTGGAAGACTCCCCCTCACCTGAGATACGTGTCCCTCTTATCATCTCTTTCCCCCTTCTCCTTTCTCTTCGCTTGTTTCCCCGTAATCGTCCAAGGAACAAGAACATCTTGTTGAGTGAATACTCGACCGTCGTGTACACGCAACCGCCTACAGTAACCGGGTTACTGTAATCCCCGTCACTGACTACAGTGATCCGAGGACAGTCAGTGAAGGGTTACAGACTACAGTAGCTGAGTACAGTAATTCTAATAGTGAGACCACATGTACACCATAGTCACAACAGCTGCCCCTTACCGTAACCCAGCCTCGACTCGCTCCTCTTCATTATCTTCCTTATTCTCTCTCATCTTCGCATATTCACTGTCCCTCTGTTCCATAGACCATACCGTAATACACCCTCTTCCTCCCACTCTCAGGACCGCAGCCTGCAATTAGCACTCTCCATACCGTATATCCCATGAAATACACTGCTCGGACTACCGTATTCAACTACAGTATATCCCACCACTAATATTAGCCCCTCCCTTACCATCTCCTGAATAGCTTTTCTCCGCCGTTCTTTAGTACTCAAATGGTGCAGAACAGCAACGGAAATGAGAGCATCGGCCACGGGACGAAAGGGGATGGCTGTGAGGAGATCATTCCAGGGGGATACTGTAGCTACCGTACCCATCGTGTCTCCTCTCACTACAGTACACTCCTTCCCACTCGCTATACTGCACAGTCCCTCACATCGATCGGCTCCTATCTACAGTAACCTCTTCCCTTAGCCAATCTACAGTAACCCAACCTTGATCAATCCATCCTTTGGAATGAGATACTTTCCATTGCCACAGCCGACATCGTACAGTAATGAACCGCGAGGTAGAGAATCGAGGAAACTAAAGGAATCGTATTAGGGGTACGGTAAGCTACAGTACCTCTTGACCCCCTTCCATGAAGATTGTCTTGTTTCGTCGAAATGCGAGGCAATTTCTTCGTAAACATCAGCTACGTAATTGGATTCCATGATTCTCGCACTCTCATCCTCCACAGGAACACTCATTTCACCTCAACAATTAAGGATTGATTATATGCTCGCCTTTTCTATTCTCTTTACCCATATCGCGTTCAATAGATTGAACGTATACAACAATAATTCCAGAGAAAGAATGGAGGAATAAAGAGAGAGGAGCCTTACCATTTCTATCCCAATCGCAGAACTCTTTGTAGTCACACCGACAGGGTTCATGTCTAATTCTCCTGTAACAAGTACTCTCGACCCTCTAATTATGTGTCAAGGTTAACCTGAGAGTCAACGAGATTCGTTTACTTCTTCGAACCAGTCGATTGCTTCCTGGGCAAATGTCGTGCAATCGGTTGACTATTCTGAAGGGTACAGTACACTTCTAAACTATAGTACCCTCTCTCGACTACACCATTATCATCAAAAGAAAAACAAGTCATTTCACAATGCCACTTTCAAATAGGCGCCGGAGAAGAGGCGGATCATTCAGTCATAACTCTACAGTACCCCTCTCACTCTACAGTACCCTTCTCACCCGTGTTTCCATCGATATCGTGCATCTCCCTGTATCAAACTCACCGATCGTCTCTTCAACAAAACGGGACAAATTCGGGCTGAATTGGCGGCGTCCTTCAAGGGAAAGAATGGAATGGAATGGGAGGGGGAAGGGGGAATACCTTGAATTCCATGACAACGTCTGAGAGGAGACTCAGGGAGACGACGGGGTCTTCGAAGGCAGAATGAGTATCGAAGTGAGAGGGAATTCCCTGTCCCTCTTCGTACACATTAGCTGTTACCTAGGGAATAATACACTTCATTCAGTTTTGGAAAATCCTACCACTTATCCTACAATCTTCTCATTGCTATTATATAATACCTGATCGGGAATCCACTGAACAAGCCCTTCCTTCTGCAGTTTCTCCACCAACTGCATAAAAAGGGCCGGAATGGGTTCGGTGGGAAGAAAGGCAGAGTTGCTCGAGTAATCAAATGCATGACCATAGTGAACGACCGACCGATGCTTCATGTGGCATACTGTAGACAACTCTTGTCATACGGTAGAAGAGGGAGAACCTCACATCGGGGATGACTTTCGACGAATTGTACAAGAGCTCGTTCCATGTTCTCATCCACGAAATCCTCGATTATTTGTAAATCGCGCGGCCCTCCGTTCTCATCACAAGATTGATTACAGGGAACTGAAAAATTAGGCCGATCCTAGATTAGTTCAGCACAGGCAGATTTATCCTTAATCTTTCAATGCTAGATAAAATCTCAAATAATGCATACTATTTGTATCTCACAGAAATGCATTACATTGGATTGGTGTCCACTTAAGCTTCTATTAGCTAACCAGTTCAAATGACCCACGGTTTTCGACGAATTCAATGACGAAGGGAAGATGTGACTGCTTCAGTTCCGTTGGTACCTTCAGTTCAACATTCTCTCTATCAATTATCCTTGCCTACCATTCCATTCAGTTGTTCCTTCGCCCGTATCGCTTTCCCTACATCATCTAGCTCTACGAAAGAGTAGGCTCTCCTGGGAATACCGTAATCATAATGGGAAATGTAAAAATTTTTTATTAATTATTTCTGTACCTAAACAAAGCAGAAAAGAAAGTCACCGATTAGGATAGACGACGAATTGTGGATTCTGGGAGAATGCAGTAAAGATCTGCTGAAGCTCTTCGAGGGAAACGGAACACAGAACACTTGAATTACCGACGAATAAGTACTGAAAGACATTTTATTGCATTTAATGCGCATTGTAATCCATGACTACACCAAAAGCATCTCATTACCTTGGTCGGTCTCTCGGCCACTACCACATCTGGGTCGTGTCTATGCAATTGTTCCAAGCACTTCTTCGTCTTCTTCACCAATTTCCCTCCACTCAGAGTCGAGCCAACTGCACGAGATTTCGAAGGATTGAAATCTGGAACGAAATGAACTGGGTTTGAAATGCCAGAAAGAGAATGTACACAAAAACTAGCTAACATGCTGGAGAACTCACACATTCGGGCAGGATTATCACGGAGTCGATAACATCGTACAACACAGAACTGAAATGGATAGCATCACCTCGGTTCCAACCACTTGTGATCAAAGAGAAACACAGCATAAAACGGAGAAGAAGCCTTGAAAACAAATTTTGAATACGAGACGGTAAATAAATGTTCCGAGCATTACTAACATCCTTCCTATTTTACGGACACGGTATTGACAGCTTAAGTGGTTACCGTACTTTTCTTGTTTTTTTCTTAGAACGTAATCCTAATTTACTTATCAATTTGGAATACTGTTTTTATGAACAAAATTGAATGACTAGCAATGCAGCTTAGGCCAACTTAAATCTGTGTGTGTAAAATTTCAATTAGAGTGTTCATCGAATTTGTGCTAACGAATTTTGTAAGACTTTAGTTTACTTTTTGTCGTGCCCTAGCACACGTGCACAAAAAGACATGGAAGAGTTTGAATTGCCTCAAGTCGTCTTCTTATTGAATGACTCCTTCAGAAACGAGTTCTCTTCGCTTCTCAAGGCGTTTTGCAACTTTTCTTTCCTTGTCAGGGATAGAGGAGGGAGGGATGGAGAGATAGAAAGAGGGAATACAGCTAGGAACTCAAGGGTCACGGATCACGATAGAACAAGCTGTGACTAGTTGATACGTGTCTGCCATGAGGTCAGTCCCTCACTTTCCCTTATCCCTTATTACTCTCACTTTCCCAGACTTCTCTTCATTCCTCTCCTCCTACCCATTGTCACTTCTCAGAAGATCGGTCCGAAGGGTCCGATCACTTCGCATTTCCAGGTTCATTAGTCAGGGGTACGGTAATCGATTGAATTGAGGATTGGCTCATTGCCAATGGTTACGAGGCTGATGGGTTTGAAAGGGCCGATGTGGGGCCGAATGGATCATTTGGAGGGAAACAAAGGAGTAATGACAAGGTGAGAGAAGATAGGCGATGAAGGTAATATTCACCTGTTCCGTGTTTGTTACATTGTTTGAGACACAGCTAGATGTGCAATAATGTGACGAGTAAGTTGAGATCGAGAAGGAACCAGTGATATTCATTCATGGCAATGGGGACGCTGCCCTCTACACACAGGCACCGCTGGCTACTGGGTCCGTATACTAACTCTCTCCTTCATTCATCATCGCCTTGTCTTCTTCTGCCCATTCGCATACTTCTCACTCTTTATAAATTGCATTCCAGATGGTCTCGGAGCATTCAATATTTTCTCGAACAGAACTACACTACAGTAAGTCTTCGATTGAAAATGAAGCGAAGGTTGCCTAAGGCTGAATTGTATGCGACGACTTGGGGAGATACTTGGGGGAGCGGATCGATAATCGAGACTTACTCTACTATGCACACTTGTGCCAATCTCATCTCTATTCGAAGGTAATTTTTCTCGATGAGAAAAAGTAAACTCATTCCTACATTACCTGTGTCGTAATAGGTAAATATGAATAACGACAACGAACACTGCACAGCGTGTCCAAGCACCTTGGAGGTGACTGATGCGCGTGAGAGCCGTAAACATATTTGTTCTTACTGTACATTCAAAAAATCGTATGCTAATGAAGCAGTCTCTCTTGTCATGGACACTTTTCATAGGAATTAGACTAATGAATAGTTATTTGCATAGGGAATTTGGCAAAATGTCATGAGACCTATCAGACAGGCGGACACGCTGTGTGCTGCCTCTTAATATCGATATCTGATAAAGTAACCTTTGATGTGCAGATTTATCGAGGCAGTTCTACAGTACACTCGTGCTCGGAAGGTCGACATCATTGCGCATTCTCTGGGCGTTCCCATTGCAAGGTCTCAATATCTTCTTTCCAATTCATTCCATTTCTGATATTCCCCTTTGTTTCTCACGAGACTGGGAACGTGAATACGGCTCAATTAATCCCTTCCCCTTTCAATTCCCGTTGTAGAAGAGTCATAAAAGGAGGATCTCTCATCGGAACGGATGGAAACTGTACACTCGGCCCTCCTCTCAATGGAAGAGTCGACTCTTTCCTTGGAATTGCAGGCCCTAATTACGGTAGTCTCATCTATAGTATCCAATAGGCACAACGGGTTACTGTAGGTCTGTGTGTCTGTCAACTCGCACAGACATTCCCTTCGTGGTGCAACGCTCTCGACGGCCTCTACCCCGGTTACACGTGCGAGGATCAGGTTTGAACCGCGACGCTTCCGCGACGCGTGCTTTTGATGTGCAGGTTATGTGTGGATACACATCGGGAGATTGTAAGCAGGAGAACTACTCGGCGTTCCTTGAGAAGCTGAACAATGATCGAACAAGGGAAGGGGATCATGTTTATGCAATGTGGAGTGATGGTACTGTAGACAGATAAGGGATACGGTATATGGTGGGATTACGGTAGGCAGGGATTATGGTATGTTCAGTGGACGAAGTACTTCTATTCCGTGGAATGACTTGGGGTAAACCGACTTCACGCATTCCTAATATGAATGGGCGATGGATCTCCGATCGCAACAGTCACACAGCTATGAAGGTGGGCTACCCTACCTATTCACTTCTATCAACCGATATTTTCCATTCAGGACCTAACTGAACTGCGGCAATTCGAAGCTGTGGTCAACCACTCTATATAGTAGTGGGATAATAATATTCATTTACTCCATGCCTAGTCATCGGTGTCTATTATCTTGCAAACAAAAGGCAATGAGCATCAATACAGATAGTCATATAAATGCAAATAGTGATAAAGCCATTGATATGTAAATGTAAGAGGACAGTGGAATGGAAAGAAGAAGGATTGATTATTGCGAGAAGCTCTTGTTTCCCCTCACGAGAGCGAGGAGCGCTTCTTGATAGGCTCCCTTGCACTCCTCTTTGATAACCTGCACATCAATGACTACGGTATCGATGACGTCATCTTACATTGACGAGCGACTTTCCGTAGACACTTTGGTAGACTTCTTTGATGTTCTCGAGGTCGATCTCGGATCGCGAGACGAGAACACGAATGAGATCCTCGTCTTTCGTTCCTCGGCCCTTCCAAATCAATTGTCATCCTTATTTTCTCATGCTATCATGGAGCCGAGTAATCCAAGAAGGTTGAATGCTGCATGACAAAAAGCTAAAAGATAAAAAAGCGGACCTTGACAGCTTCGTAGATGAGATCAGCGAAGTATCTTGCATGACCGAGAGAGGCAATCTTGTAGAGAGACAGCACGGCATTCTGCATGTCTCCCGACAGTTCCTTCTCTATCATCTGAACAATGACAAGGAATCCACTTCCTTCACCGTAATCCAAGAATAGCTTACCTTGTCGAGAGTTCCACCCGTTTTCCTCTGGAACTCATCGAATACTCGTTGAAGTTGGTGGAAGCTGTCTGTAGCCAGTACTCGATACTGTAACCATTCCCTCCTCTCAATCTACCGTACTCCTGTCCCCTACCGTACCCTACCGTACCCTCACCTTCTCCAACTTGTCTCCTCCCCCTCCAAGAAGCTTCTTCTCAATAGGCTTCGCTAGATGTTCCGCATCCTGAAGCATCTCTTGTCTTCCTTTCCTCCCTTCAATTACCTTATGAGCCTTCATCGTATCGGTCATAATGGAGTTGTCCCTGTGTCCTTGCAGCAGAACAACAAGTAACTTCTTGAAATCTCCTGAAGTATCAGCCGTAATCGCATCCTCAAGTCGCTTGCTGAAAGCGTTCGATTGTACCTGCCTAGGTACCTAGCGTTATCAGCCTAGACATTAGTTTTCTTGAAAAGGAGCTGTTATGACAAGTATACATGAGTAACATCTCGATCTCGTCCTATCAAAGTTCAGCATCAGTCTAGTCCATCTCTTAGTCTCCTTAAAAAGTCTGTATGTTGTGACTGTTTCCCTCTTACTCACTCTTTCCCTTCCCCATCTCCCATCTCTCATTCCCTCCATGGTGCCGTTATCCTTTCCGCTTCTGCTCTTCCTCTTCCCCTCAACTCAGTCTTCGATAGAATCCCTCATTACCGTAACCGGCCGACTACTCTGTCCTCTACAGGTAACCTTTCCTTATCTCTTCCCTCTCCCTCTAAACCCATTTCTGACCTTTGAAGCCGCACTTCAAAGCGATCATTCGCCTTATGGAAGAGGATGTGACCGTGCATGACTTTGGAGTACAGTACTCTCTGAGCTCCGACGAGAGTACAAGTGAGACAGGAAATGAGTCAGGGAGATAACAGGCAGTTAAGGTAGTTACTCAGCACTGTCGTTTGGTATGTCTAGTCATCTATCGGATGGACTCTTCGACTCGTCGATCGAACCTTTTCTGCAGATCATACATGATTGTGTGAGTAATGAAGATAAGTCGGAAGACGAGGAAGAGTAAGTTCTTCTCTTTTCATTTTAGGAGACTGGGGAACACAGATGAAAGGTGGAGAGATAACCGGGAAAATTCAGAAAAAAAATAAACTTTTCAGCTACCCATCTTTCTGTATCGAACTTCCCACAGTCTCAAGGGAATCAGTGTCTTTTAACCTGGGTAACTATACTTCCACCTTGACCATAGATAACACATCAATATTCAGGAGACATCGACGTAACATGGAAATGGAGTAATTTGAGGAGGGGAGCTACTCAGAGGGACTGTTCCAAGTACGGGGCACTGTTGTATGCGGCGAGAGGCTCTAAGATCGCTCTGCTTGACAGCAGCCTTTGACTCTCACTTCCCTTCACATTTAAGCGTTCCACGGCTAGTTTCCTTCCCTTTAACTCTACCTATAATAGCAAGCTCTCCTCTTCTTTGCACATGAAACCGGAGCTATAAAAGAGACGCAAAGTCCACCTAGGTAATTGAACATAGATAGCCTACCTCCTATGGAATACCTCATATTGTGGATACTATTCAAACTCAACTAACTTGTAGTTCATGAAGTAAGTATTCCTAATCGCCTCCAATTCTTCATTTGTCCTCGATACGAGAATCTCCGTGAGCAACTTCTCGTTGGTTCCAAGACCCTAATCATGCGTATTCCTTTGCTTCATCCTTAATCCTTACCTTGACGGCCTTATGAAGTTGTACAACATCTTCCTTAGTGGGGGTGTTCATAAGAGAGACTATGACTCCCTCCAGATCCCCTTAAGTCACACAGTAAATGTCTCCCTCGGTAAAGACTAGCCTTTGAGATTCTTCTTTAGTTCCTCCTCCAAATCCTTTCCATATCTCACTTTGTACGGCGTTCTTATCTGACAAATAAAGCAATGATATGCATTTGGAATTAAATTAAATATTATAAAATCTCACCATTTGTCGTTGAGCGTTGTTCGCGGTGAGAAGGAGCATGACTCCCCTGAAGACGTCAAAATCACTTATTTTATTCTCTTATAATGATCATTATGAATGTCTGTATGTGTACATCTCTATTACAATAGCCTGTACTACCTCTCCTTGTCGTCCTTTCCTCCTCTCATCGCTTTCTCCAATATCTCCGCTGCCAGATTATCATCGAAGTGCACGTTGGGAAGGATCGTTTTTCGGGACATTCTAGCTGAAGACTTTCTTGTGAATAGACACTTTGAAGAGTATACACAGGGAAGGGAATGATACAACAATTGATACTCAGCCCATCTCAAACATCTCTCGAGCAAAAAAGCGAGTGGGCAAACAATGCATGTCTGTAGGTTCTACACTCAACATTCTCGAGATTATTTACAAGCTGGCTGGAGACTGTTAGCCATCCTATCGGAACTTCAACTCAATCTTCTCGATACACCCACCGATAGATAGCATTCGTTTACCGACCTCTTTTGTGCGGAATATATTTTTCAACAAAAAAAACTAGGATACATGATTATTTGGATAGAGTGTTGCAAACATGTGAATGAGATGGCAGTAAACGTGTGGAAGTAAACAAGAATTGAATAGAAGAAGAGTAGAGTGCATTGCGAGGGATGGAATGAGAGTGAAAACGGGGAGTTTTGTGTGAAAAGGGAAGATAGACTGACTCACTCCGATGAGTACAGTCAAATTACTAGAAGAGAGTTAGAGATGGAGAGAGACGAGAGACAAGGGGAACGGGGAGGGCGCAGACAGCTAGAGAAGAGGAGAGAGGAGAGTGACAGGTTGAAGAGAAAGGGGAGAGACGAGTTACAGGGAGGGAGGCATGGGGGTTATTGGTATTTATGGGATGACGGTGTTTAGGGAAGAGGAGGGACTGGGGGAGATAGGGGAGGGTAGGGGAGAGCAGGAGAATAGGGGAGGAAGTGGGGAGATAGGAGAGAAGGTAAGGGAGACGGTAGGTTGAGAGGGGAGGAGAGTAATGGGGACTTTGACTCATGCCATGACACACCCTTACTTAAAAGGGGTGCGAAAATTGGGAGGATGAGTGTACACTTATTGCATTTAGACCACTTATTGTGAGCGAGACAAATGCAAAAAATATAAAATACAAATTTACGTTCTTGAAATTCTAGTTTACCAGCATAGGAATTTCACGGGTGGAGTAGGAAAAGAATTTCCAATCGCAAAGCTAGCACGTTTGCCATGGTAAACCTTTCTTTCAAAGTTTGACCAGTCAAATATACATAAGATGGGTCAAAATAAAAGTTGCCCGCACGTCCGAGTCTGCCTCCTACGGTATGCTACTGTAACCCATGAACCATTCCTCTTCCAGCCCCACCTCTCTGCTACTTCTTCGTCATTCCCGTCAGATCACACATGGCTGCTGACAATGTGAGGCGCTCGGAGCCTCGTCCACCTACAAATATTATTTTGTAAATTAAAAAATTTAAAAAAAACAAGCACATCGAATATAGGGACGGGGAATAGGCCGCGACCTAGATTGGTATATACGGCGGCTGAAATTCCAATCTCAAAGCAAACATGTTTCCCACGACCGTTTAAATCAACGCAAACAAAACATTTAAAATGCACAGCGAGTGGCGAACCGCGACGCGTACGTGACGCGTATTGAGAATGGATTTTTAAGCCAAAATCTGACTACGGTATCAGATCTCTAAAGGGAAGCCCTGTCCCACAGTTAGATGTAGGTTGTAATCGTACGTGTTTCCTGAAAAACCTTTCATTCAAAGAGTGTGTCTACGACCAAGGATTGACCCGTCAAATCTCTCGGGGAGGATAAAATGCCTAGAAATAACTGAATCAAGCTATCAAAACTCGATTGTTTATCTCATTTCCCTCTTGTAACTCGTTTGTATCAACGTAATCCGATCCCTTCCCATCTCCCCTCATTCGCTTATCCTTCCCTCGGCCCAGACGGTTCGCTCTCTCCTTTGCTCTCTTCAATCCAGCGAAGAATGGACCACCACGACATCATCTCTGCTGGTCAGTCTTTTCTTCTTCTATCCACCAAGACAGTTACCCCCTGCTGTTCTCCCCCCCAATCCCCCCCCCCCCCTCCTACTGTGCTCCTGTCTTTTACAGTATC
>LS860731.1:66704-89069 GCA_900490955.1 Micoletzkya japonica
GCCCAGAGCCAGGGATGATCGTGCGTCTGGATGGGCTGCTCCTCCTCTTCCTCCTCCATTAGGGCTTACTCCGTTGCCTGGCGCTACTCCCCCGGGGCGCCAAATCCTGGCCGGGGGAGGACCCTGTCTTCTTATCATCGCGGCGGCGAGAGAGACGACTGAGGCGGCCGCCCGCGACGAATGAGAGAGACGAGAATGACTTTTTAAATATTTGTGAAACATTTAAAAAGTGAAACATTATAGCATGTCTCTTCTCTTCGCTCCCTCTTCACATCGCCATCCAAGTACCATTCCAGGTTAGAAGAAATTGAGTGAGATGAGGGATGGAATGCTTGGACAACGAGTTGTATCTGTATGCAAGTACTCTGTAGAATTGTAGCTTTCAAAGAAGTGGAGCGAAAGGGTTTGAGAATGATGATAGGAGAGGGGGCAGTGGAGCGAGAGAGGAACAGCTTGTGATGGGGAGGGATCACTCCATACTCGGATGTATCGCGAGAGGCATCAATACTAAAAGCTTTGTTAATATGAAGTAAAGTAGGCTCCTTTATTATGTCACCCTCACTTTCTCGCTCTAATAGTGAAATGAGTATGGCTTTCATGAGTCATCGTCATACAGCCCTTGTCATGTCGACCATTAAAGTAAGTATAGTACGTGTCCCTCCTCTATCTCCATCCATCACCTCTCCATATTGGAATGGAAGGTGTCATTCCCTCTCTTCCCTTCAAGTGCTCCATCACCTGCGGGCACCTCTGCCTATAGGACTCCTCTATTCAGTCCCGTCTCTACTCTCTCCCCCCCTCTCAGCTCCCTAACCACCTGCAGTCATTAGTCTTCGTGCCGATCGGCTTTTGACTCATCTCTTACACTTATTCATTGCATTGTTGAGACTACTTGCAAGAGAAGGGAAGGGAGTGACCAGGTGTTATGGATAGGTTACAGAATGGACGGAGGGGGGGGGAGAGAGAGGGAGGGGGTTAGAGAGTAAGAGAGAATGGTCATAGAGACTGGTGTAGTTCTCGTATTACTCTAATCGAACATATCCATCTCGAGTCTTGTCTTACAGAGGAATCGAGTGAAAGTGCGACGAGGAACGAAGAGGAAGAGGAAGTTGAGGTGGGCATTACTCTTTAAAGAGTTAATGGGATAATTATTCAGAGCATCCATCTAGTGCATCTATTCTAAGTTGTGTAAGATACAGTACTGACTAGAAGAGATGTGAGATGGAGATATCTTTCACATGTAATATAAATGCGCTGCTCTTTCTCTACTCAGATGTGAATTTTGGCAGCATCGGCGGTTCTAGGTATATTCGCAAAAAAGGGATAAGTATTTAAAATCAGGAGGAGAGGAGTACGGAGACTACGAATTCCACTGCGATTTCATCCCCCTCGGGCAGTTCACGCACTCATTCTTCCTGTCGGTATGTCTCTCTCGATACAGTACCCATCCATCGATCGATATCATCCTTCCCTAGAGGGTACTGTAATATCTCCCCTTCCCCCTTCCTTTTCCTCTTCCTCTCCCTATATCGTAGAGAAACAGCTGTATCCCCAGTGATCATAAACTCGTATGGGGGTGACAGTCATTCTCCCTCTTCTTCCACCCTTATCCTCTCCTCCTCTCCCTCCCACAGCATTATAAACCAAGCCAAATATATCAAAAAACGAAACACTTCGAATTTAATTATTGCGATTTTGCGAATGGTCCCGCACGGAAAACATTAAAATCAAATTTTAAAATGTAGCCCTTTCCTATCCACCCTCAAAACAGTGTCTCCGAAGCATCGTGCTACTCACATACTGTTATGCAACGTAATTTAGTTTCTGAATCTATCTTGTTCGCTGTTTGATGTTGTAGAATGCTGTGCTCAGTCTCCCTCTCCCCTCTCTCCCTCCTAACCCCCAACCTCTCTTCCCTCCACGCAATCACTCAACAGATGTCCCCCTTCCCTCGGGGTTCACATATTCTATACTTGTGAAATCACCCGTAATCTCTCCTCCCTCTTATCCTTCCTCTTTCCCTCTCTTACCTCTCTCCCCCCACTCCTTCTGTTCCCAACCCCTCAACCCATCTCTCGTTCTTCACACCTCCCTCTCTTTCCTTCTCCCCTTCAATATCCCCTCTGGCCACCTCTCTAATAGTTCTTATTCTCACTATCCCCCTTAGTGTCCCTTATTTTCCGTATCTCATTGTTCTCTTCTGTATGCAATGCCTTTCATTCATTGATATTTTTGCCTTCTTCAACTAGACATCAATAACTTTCAGCAATGCCTTTTCATATTAGCGCATGATGAGTATGTTTAGCGAACGAATCTCTTAAGAGTCGAAACCCCCAATAAAAGGTGTCTCTTCGTATCATGTGTGCATAAGCATCTCAATCCTCCCTGACAAGAGTATTCCCTATGAATGAGTCCTTGTCTCCTTCAACAATCCTTTTGATGGGATAAACCCCTCCTTTCCCTTCTTCCTTTTATTCTCCACAAAAAGGAGTCCGGCTGACCACAACAACCGAAATGTTGATAATGCATTAGACTCGTGAATTTCACCAGATTACGCACGATAGCATGAATAGGTAGTGGAGTGAAATCTCGCGACCCCTTATTCCTCGAGTGAAATATTCCCCCTTCAGTCTCGAGAACGGTTGTCCGATTCCGAGTGTTCCCATTGGAACCATCCACACGAGATCATCCTTCTTCCCGTCCGGTACGACTTTATTCCTCTTTTATTTCTTTGTATGCTGTGCATTTATCGGCATGCTATTCAATGGTTTCAGTATCGAAAACAGTATAGAGAGTATCTGCTATACCCGGAGTAGATACTAGTGTGCTTTATTCAATTGTCTTATACTTAACGTAACCTGTAACCCATCCACACGACTCTAACACGCTCTCCATCGCATCCCCTTCTCTTCATATCTATTTCCTTCTTCACACATCCCCTAAACATGATGTCTTCTCTTTTCTTAAAGAGCTCATGATCACGCTCCAGTTCACTTACGGTCGTAGATGGAAGGAAAAGAGGGAGGGAATTGAGAGAGAGGGGGAGTAAAGAGAGTGGAGAGAATCAGAGGGATGAGAAGTGTGAAGAGATGGGATCATAAGAAGCTAAAGGGGAGTGCGAGAATAGTGGGATTAATCGTTCGTCCTTCTTCCCTTCTAAATACTAGTCCAACATCCCCATCTGAGCCCTTCCTCTACAGTTATGCTTCACTCTGTTTATATAAACCTACGGTAGATATCTACCCTACCCAGAGATTGGATGACCCGTATCTCTATCTAAATATGGTGGATTGGCCGGTCACTTGTCTCATATTTACTATGAAAGAGGTAAGGAGAGATTGCAGACGGGGTAGGAATGTGTTTACAAACGGACCAATAATACCAATGAATCTCTTCTGTGTCCCTTCCCTTCCAAATGCGAAAGTGATACGTTAACCTTTGCTTCTGATTCACTATCACTCCTCCCCCACGACGCCATTTCCCCTTTTGTCTCTCCTCCTCTCCCCTGTTTCCCTCCTTTCCGCTCCCATCTAGGCACAGTTATCAGTGTGATTCATGTATTTGTCTCCTCCAGATGGTTCTGTACTAATCTCTGTCATCTACAGTACAAAACTTCCCTTTCATTTCAAAAAGTTATTCAGACAATTAATCAATATTTGGAAATAGTCTTTACTTTCCTTGTCAATTCTCCAATAATCTCCTTATCGGATCTACCGTACCCCTATTTCTAACTAATCCCTACCGTATCCCTTCCTACAGTAGTTATTGCCAGTCTCGTTCCCTTCAGGGTCAGTGGTCTCAATTGCAGGTAGATTCTTTCTGATTCGTGAGTAAATAGGATGATTGGGGGAGTGGCCAGACATATTGCCTCTCTCTTCTCTCTCCCTCTCTCCGTCCCACCCTCTCCCTCCCCCTCCCAACACATTTATGACCATATCTAACAATTCCCGTCCCATCCGTCCTTTTCATCTCAAGCCTCCCTCCCAACCACTCTGTTCATTCCCTATGCTCTCTCTCACTTCTCTCGTTCTCTAATTCTCCCATTTCCTTCACTCTCTCATCTATCAGAAATTCCCCAGTTCAGTTGTCTTTCAGCCTCAAACCCCCTCAACTCGTATGATCAAATCAAGAGCAGTACAACTCTTTGTCTCTTCTCCAATTACTTGTTCCATGCTTCACTGCTCATCTACCATCTCATTTTGCCCTTTATCTCTCCCTTCCTCCTTACCTCCCCCCTCCTTATTCACCCTCTCCCCTTCACCTGTTCTGATCCCTTGACTAGCCCCTTGCGGGTGCAGAAGAGACACTGACTTCACGGATGGACGGAGATGATGATACGAGGGAAGAGAGAAGAGGGAAGAGGGAGAGGGAGAGGGGGAATGAGAGAGAATAGAGAGAGGGAGTGGAGAGAGGGAGGAATAGGAGAGTGATTGGAGAACAAGAGAAGCGGTGATGAATAAGCAATGTGAGGTGTGTTTCTTGACGCCTCAGGGGTCTACGATACACTTCCCTCGGGCATCGTCTCTTTATTATGCCTTTTTTCTTTTCCTGTTCCCCCTTTCATTTTGTTTCTTCATTAAGAGAAAGAGAGGTTCTCCGTAAGGCGTGACCATCTCCGTGGGGGGGGCGGACACGGGTGCAAAAGTGTGTCTGATCTCTTCATAAAAAATCTCCCTAGACCAGTTTTTTCACGTAGAATCCGAAAATCGATATTAGAATATTTAAAAAATTGTATAAATAGTTTTGGTTTTTAAACATTACAACTTTGAATGCTCATAACTATAGTCATTTCTAAGATATTTAAAAGGTCAGAACAGAATTTTGAAGGATTTTTTCGTGCGTACAACATACTTTAAAACCGTAAACTTTTGTTCAAAACGTTGAACTTTTTCGCCCTTTAACATTTTTCAATAGCTTAATTTGCATATTTGGGTTAACCATGATTCCCAACCAGTGCAATCAATTTAGAATTAAAAAGGCATAAGTAAGCATAAGTAAAAGCATAAGTAATGCAACCTTAGTCAACTTGGCTAAGAAATTTCTGCGGCGCGTAATATTTATTTGTTCCGGGAATACCTCGATGCCCTTTGCCTTGTTCCTAGTTATGCGCTAAACACCGTAGGACTGCTCCTTGGCTAGGAAATTAAAAATAGCATATCTCGCGAAGTAAACATTTGTGTGCGCTCTGGTTTTGGTTTTTGTATTATTTAGGTGACAAACTTTCATATGAAAGGCAATCTTTTTTTGGCTTCCTTGTCCCTTTAAGTGGAAAATCAACAATTTCATCATAAGTTCCTAGAATTTTTTCACGACTTGGCACCTTGACCTTCGTGAAGAACGCAAAAAGCTACCCCAGAAAACATGTTTTCATTAGAATTGAAAAATTCAAAGTTCCGCCAAACTTGGCGGGAGGTCGGCTCTCTTACTTGCAGCCATATAACTCCAGATGGGTGTAACTCCAGACAAATTAAGCTACTGAAAAATGTTAAAGGGCGAAAAATTTCAAAATTTTGAACAAACGGATTTAAAGTATGTTGTACGCTTAAAAAAAGATCTTCAAAATTATGTTTTGATCTTTTAAATATCTCATAAATCACCATAGGTAATAACTCTATGCAATTTTTTTTGAATGTTCTAATAACAATTTTTGGATTATACGTGAAAAACTGGTCAAGGGAGATTTTTAACGCAGAGATCAGAAACACTTTTGCGCCCGTGTCGGCCCTTGCTTCCGTAGAACAAAGAACTTCTCTTAATCACATTGATTTATTCTGT
The DNA here is from genome assembly GCA_900490955.1 of Micoletzkya japonica. Classification (NCBI taxonomy): domain Eukaryota; kingdom Metazoa; phylum Nematoda; class Chromadorea; order Rhabditida; family Diplogasteridae; genus Micoletzkya; species Micoletzkya japonica. The sequence continues at coordinate 72,480 of LS860731.1, forward strand.
AATCACACTGGATAATACTGCTTCAGATGGTTAGAAATAACGAGGTTGTGAGAAGAGTTTTTTTTTGCAAAGTTCTCTCAAATTTCCTAGCTACCAGATGACTCGAGGGTATTCCACACCCTACCGTTTATATGAGATGTGAGATGTGAGATTGTATCCACCGATAATATAGCCATGGCCCTTTCCAGACCAAGAAAATATAACATTTATATTATTATTATGTATGTTTTCAACTTTTTAAAGGAGCTGCCCACGAGTACGGTTGTATTTGAATTCGCGCGCTACCCTGATATTGCAATTTAGGCCTTTCCGCCCATATTTTCAGGTCGTTCTTTTCGTTAAAATGATCGGCGCAACGTGAAAATGAATCAGAGCTATATCTCATCGCAGTTAGCTAATATATCCAATTTTGTGAAAAGCGCGCTGCTCTTTGCACCTTCAGTACTCCGCGGAGAGTGAATGAAATCGCATAAAATTTGGAATACCCGATCAGGATGATTAGATCTACTGAATGACGTAAAGAGCGAATATGGCCAGAAACTCGTGGTCCGGCTCCTTTAAAGTTAAAATACTTACCTGTCTACCACATCTCCCTCTTCTCTCCCCGCCCCTCTCCTATCCCTTCTTCCCTCCCTCCATAATTTCCTTCCATTCTTTTCAATCTCTTCCCTTGTCTCGACTGTCTTGTCTATTGTACCCTTTGACCGTTCTCGACCTGTGAGATCCCTTTGCTTTCCCGCTCCTCCCCCTCCTCTTTACCTCCCCCTCCCTTCTACATCCCTCCCTTCCTTATACCGCTCCAAGTCCCTCCTCTTGTCCTGTCAAAGTCACATAGTTCTTCGGGTAGCTCTTCTTCAGTCCCTCTTCTCCCGTTTCTCTGTCTCCTCCCTCTCTCCCCTCCTTCTCTCCCTCCACCCGTTCTCCCCCATCTCCCCAGATGTGTTCACTTCTCCATATGTCTTCGTTCCCCCTCTTCTCTTCTCATATCACATCTTAGTCATCTGTACCAACATGTAACATTATCACCGTCTTTCCTTCTGTTCTACTAATCTGTTCCGTCCATCTCTCCTATTCCCACTCTTCAATTCTCCCCATCCTCATCTATCGCACCCCTTCCGCTGTCTATCTCTCTTCTTCCATTGCCACCATCTAATAAGAATCAAGTCCTATCACATTCAGTCAGATCGCCTCAGTCATAACCATAACTACACAAGACACCCGTCCCGTCTCTCCTTATCCCCATCCCTCCAAGTCTTCCCTCCTTCCCAATTCGGTCTTCTCGATTGTTTGTCATAGAGTATGCCTGACCTAGTCTGCTCTCTCTTTCTCTGTCCACTCTCCAATCCCCACACTCCCTCGTCCCTCTAACAGTCTGCGTCTCTTCTCATTCTCTTGTCTCTCTGTTTACTCTCTCTCACCCTCGGGTGGTCACCTGCTTATCAAAGAGTGAGAACAACCCTCCGAGAGAAGACTATCACTGCTTGTCCCATCTTGGTTGTGTTTCACACTATCTATATAACTCTGCTTCTCCTTTATGACGTTTAATCTGAAACCTATTCCATCCTGCGCGTATACATTTCCTATTACAAATCACACTTTTTCATGAGAATTGTTTCCAACTTTTGTGTTGTTCCAACCGCAATTCGTAAGCCGCGAGTATGACAATCTAGGTGTAGTTAGCATGTCTCCCTAGTCTCATCCCCTTCCCTTCCCTTCCATTCTTCTCATTTCGCTGATTGCCTTCTCTGTCAAGACTCTATTCAGCGTGCGAAGTGGCTAAAGTCACAAGAATAGGACCCGATGTGCCCTATCCTCTCTCTCTTCCTTCTATCCCCCCTCCCCCTCTCCCTCTCCACTCCCTTAGATAAAGCTTCGCATCACGAATCTTCACCCATTCAATTATCCCTTTCATTGCGAGACCTCAGTCATTACGAAGTTGCATGTGGCAGACTGCTAATTCAACCATTTTAAACTCTCGAATAATACTAATTGAACGCAAAATTAATTTTGACAAAAGAATTCATGAAAAATCCCGAGAACAAAATTCAAATAAATTGTTAGATATTGTAATTAGTATACTGTAGAAAATCAGGAAAAAAGTAATCGATTCGCACTTCATTCACTTTTTCCCGTCTTCTTCACCAGTTTAGGGAGGGCAGTGCTCTGAATATTTTGTTCCGCGCGTAAAACAGACTGTGACCAACTACCGTAATCCCTTACGTAAAGAGTGACCTTCATATCAAAAAAAGATTATGGCGCAATGCAACGCTAATGTTGGATCATTGGACTAGTATTCATTAATAAGGCACGACCGTTTATATGAGCAGAGCTAAGGCATTAAAAATGCTTTACAAGCGGCACACTTCAATTCGCGATAGCGCAGTTCAGTTTGCGATAAAAACGAGTCATTCCAAAGGTATTTGAGGCGTGACGCGTATGAACGCGCCAATTTTCGTGGTGAGAGTTGTCATACGGTAACCATTTTTTAAATTTTTTCCGTTACAGTATGCTGAAAGTGTGTGCCGTTTTTAAATGTAGGTGCAAAACGGCCGTGGTCCGTGACTCGCTTGATGCCATCGGGCAGCGACTCACGGATTCCGTAGAGGTTGTCGAACTTCGACTTGATCACCAAGTCGTTCACGTTGATGGCAGGAACCTGGCAAGAAAAACAATCTTTCGGTATCCCCAACCAGCAAAAAAACCACCAAATCCGAGTTTGCCAGTAGTAAGCAAAAATGGCTGCAAAACACCTCCCAGTGGTGAAAGTATGGTTTGCTAAAAGTAGGGAGGTAAAAGTAAAAGTAAATCATATATCCTCCAAGTAAATAAAATAGCGGGCAAAAAGCAAAAAAACAGAATAATCGCAAAAGCATACCCTGAAGGAGCTGGACGTGTCGGACAGCCTGCTGGATGTAGTCGTTCACGGGGTTTCCGGAGTGGATCATGAGTCCGTCGACGAACTTCATCGACTTGGCTCGCTGTCCACCGAGCTTGCCACTGACGATGACCTGCAAACAGAGAAAATTAGCACTTGAAAACCCGGGCCTTCGCATAGCTGCGTTTCACTATGGGAGATGAACGTGATCTGCTTAATTTATCCAATCTCATGATAAAAGCTTCGTAGATTACTCCATGTCGAATCAAAAAACGCATGAATAAATAGATCTAAGTTGCTTCAAGCCCATATAAAAACGGTTAATAGCTCGATGCAACAAAAAAAATTGCAAAGGTTTGCTGATAGACAAAAATAGTTCACGATTATTTAGAGATTATCTCTTCACATAATGGTGAGCTTCGCTTCAAACTGAGCAAATAATCTCGAAATAATTTCCCACATTAAACGTACCGCGGGTCTTTGAACCCATTGGAAAAATTTTAGCAGAGAAGTAGGGAGGGCAGTGCTCTGAATATTTTGTTCCGCGCGTAAAACAGACTGTGACCAACTACCGTAATCCCTTACGTAAAGAGTGACCTTCATATCAAAAAAGATTCTGGCGCAATGCGACGCTAATGTTGGATCATTAGACTAATATTCATTAATAAGGAAGCAGGAAAGACGTTGATAATGATAGAATATGAATATACGCGGAATTTGAAGAGAGCGATGGCTTTATAAATGTGGTGTATACAAAATTCAAAATGGGTGATGTCTAACTAGTATCATTCGATAGATCTCATGACAATGCACCTGAAATGCTAAGATATAATATACAAAAGTTGTCCCAAAACGAGAAATTAATTATCACAAATCGCCGTTTTATAAAGGGAATTTCAGTCATACGAGGATTTCTCGAAAAGGGTGAATTTGGGTGATATGGCAATTTGATATGATAGAAATGTAAGCGTCCTCTTCACGATAAGCCTAAACCTCACTCTCCCATCGCGTCCCAAATAAAGTTATCCATCCGCAAACCTCTGAGAAAATCAAGTTTTCTATCTGACCTCCCTGGAAACGAGGTGTACTGTAAGACCTTTCGTCAAATTTTCGGGAGCAACGATCAGATTCGCTTCGCGAACTTCGCGTTATGCCTTGATTTCTATGATATTTATGCATTACTTTTGCAACGTAATTACTTCTGAACACTTCTAAGCTCACTTAGCGCAGATACCATCTCTTGTCATCTGTTTTCCGCCATTTCCAAATTGCGTATTTGTTTTTCCTCTATTCTGATCGTTTTTCTTACGCAAAAAGCCTATATTTGCCATGCATTGTGTAAGACATGAGTGTCAATGTATTCTACTTGCTTCACACAACGGTTTGGTCTTGCGAGACGGCGTATTCCGAGCCCCAAACTTGAAAACCCTTGGTTGCGTGTTTTATGAGGTTTATTTGAGCCGTTTCGCTCTTAGAAAGGCGTATTGCTTCAATATGGCAGTGAAAAAGCGGTTGACAAACGGTAATCTTGGCGACAGTTTGAGTTTCTGACTTGCATTAAACTGATTCATCTATCTGACCCAGCGTCCGACCTCTTTTCCGCTATGACCCCCGCATTCCGAATTTGTTTTAGCGATATTGCGCCATGGTTTTACATTATTTTTGGCTTTTATGTAACTTTTTGCATATGGGGTAAGCATACCTATTATCTGAAACAACTCTAATCGCGAAATAATGAATTTCGTCAAAGTCGCTGCCCTCCCTACACTAGTTCGCCATTTATCCTCCGTGTTTCTTTTCTCCCTGGTAGGTCTTACCCCTCCCTAGTAGTCCCTACTAGTCCCTCCCGATCATTCCCTTCTCCCCCTTGTCCCCTCCGCTCACCTCACCATAATCTCCTTCTTATTCACTCCATCCGTCCCTATCATTAGCTCATTAGTACCTTGAGTAGTACTCACTACTCTCCAACCTTTCCTTTCCTTGTTGTCCTCTATGAAGCCAATCGTCGTGTATTTCATTGATTGTAGTTGAAGTGACGGGTCTAACAGAGACTCCTGTGGGGGTGCACTACTCCAAGGCCCCGAGGAGATATAACAACCAACCGACTAACGGTATTTAATATTATCAATTATTGGGATGCTTTTGCAGCATTATTCAGTTTTAACATGTGTTTGCTTGGACTCTAACCAAAATAATAATTTATGACTTATTAAAATGCTTCATGGAAAGAAAGGAAAGAGATACAATATTAAAGTGTTTTGTCATTGGTTTATATAGTAATTTAATATAAAATATTTTGCAGAGATGCGCGTTCCTCCCCCTCTGTGGAGACCCCCTCGACCCCCATCAACGGGTAAGGGAAAGGGAACAGGATAAGGCTTAGTCTAATCTTTGAAGGGGACATGCACACAGGCCAAATGGACTATGAAGAGCAAGAAGAGAGTAACTACGAGGACCCAGAGCATCTACACAAGAACCAACGTGAGTTGGAGAATGATAGCGCCTCTTTCGGGATAGACTTATATTGTGAGGAGTGAGTACCGCGTTTTTTGTCGCTTCAGGCATGGTCCACTTATCCGTATTGAATCTTTGACACGTGCATTAGTGTTCCCTAAAGGGAATCGTTCCCAGGGCATAGATGGTCAGCCGTCGTCTTTTGTATAGTAGTGAGTCAGAATCTGAACGAGGGGGAATGGTTGGGAGAGCAGAAGAGGCAGACCAATCATCCTCTTCCACTTTTGTTGCTCGATTCTTTTTAATAATTATTATAAGTTTTCGGGCCCAACCGTATTTATTAATTTTGAACTGCCACATAGAGGGAGTAATGCTGAATGCAACTGTGCATAGTTTCGTTTCGTAATCTAACGTGACAGTGCAGATGGGATGGCTGACTGGCTAGCTGTGTCCCTTGCAGATTCGTACGGTTCCTCTGCAGCCAATTCGTACGAGATGTCTACGTGTGCCCCCCTCCGTCCCCATCCCCTCCATCCCTCCACTCTTCCACTATCCGATGACGATGTCTACCTCAATCGACCCCACTCCATCCTTCACAAGAACGAAGCCGGTGCCTACTACGTCCCATCGGGAACTTGTCAGTCATTTTATTATCATTATCACTGATCCTAATTATGGATTGGTGTTATTCAATAAGTAATTGACTATTGATTTGCATAGATATGGCGGATGAACCGAAAGAGGGAAGTTGCGTCGATTCCGCTTGACACTCTAGATGGGATTGCGCAAGGACTGTTGACTTGGACTCTCTTGGGCCTCGCTTCCTGCTCCCTCTCAACCCTTTACCCCTGCCCACCTTCTCCCTCTCCCCTCTCCCCTCTAACCCTCTCAACTCCCTCTTTCGGTCTCATCAAAGGTAGTGGCAGAGAAGGTGCTATCATCAGTAGAAGGAAGTGAGAGAATCGTGATCGATGGGATCGTAATACAACAGAGAACAACAGTTCCAATGATGGGTAGAGGGCTTCTCTTCCTATTATAGGAAGGATGGACTCAGCTGATCGATAGGGTATCTTACAGGGTTAATCTAGAGTTGATATGGAAAATCATTTTGTATTTCAAGGAGCTTTCTAGCGAGAATCTGACTGAAGACTTCGCTTTCCATTGCTATGTACTTATGTTTCTTCTCGGCTAGTTTCAGGATCATGAGGTGTCCATATGCTGCATGCGAAGTAGCCAGTAGTCTCGAGAGAGAAAGTGACTACTTGGATGGGGAAGAAAAGGAAGAGAAGTCACTTAGGAGCATAGGGGAAGGGATTGTAATGGAATGTAACTATACATTCATGTCGTTGTTCATGTGAGAGAATTGGGGGAAACGGATAGGATCTAGCAAGTACGAGGATACTATAGGATACTGTAGGGTTACTGTATTAGTAGTAAGAGGAGCTTCGACAATTGTGTATTGACAACGAGAGATATAAGCAGCCTATAATAGGGTGATGTGTTGACTATGCCTACCCACTGTCCATCTTCAACTAGTAACACTAGAGGTCTCTTCCCTCCCCTCATCTACCTCATCTCCCCTGTCCCTCCCTCCCTCATTTCTCTCCTCTCTTTTCCCTCGTTATCCCATCCCTCTCCCCTATTCTCATCATTCTCATGCTTCTTCCACCACAAGTCATCCCTCCCCCTCAACCTCTCCCCCGTCCTCAGTACTGTACTACCTACCGTATTCCGATAGTCCGTGTGGGACCCGGAAGAATTCAAACGAAACGCTTCGTAGATGGCCACGCTTACAGTATACGTGGTTGGTATACCTTGATCAAACAAAAATCTCAAGAAAGTGTCACATCAATAATTATGAGGGTGCATTCATTCGTGTCGATAAACCTGCTCATTTCAGTGTCGGGTCAGAGTTCGGGTTCTCCATTGTCGTCCGTTCGATATCAGGACGAGAGGTACTTACTTTCTGCCCTTCAATCTCATCTCCTCTACCATACCAATATCTTGTCCCCTCCCTAGATGCGTGTGTTCAGTCATAATAGATGGGCCTAGCCTTCCACAAGGTGCATAATTGAGTATTTCACTGCTTCATTCCCTTTCTCAGTCTTACAAGGGAAGGGCAAATACTTAATATCGGATCCAGATATGAGACCACCACCATTCGATAGAGCGCGAAAAGTTGTACTAGTGGGCCAACAAGATTTTGCCGAAGCCCACACATCTTCGAGGAATCCGACGTCAAAGATTCTGGAGTTTCTGCACTTCCCCGGCGACTGCTTCCTCTACCCCAGCCGGCGCCCCGGCTGGGGTAGAGGAACTTTTGCTTTGTGAAAACATCAAACATGGTGATATGATTATGTTTTGAAGGTTGCACTACTGTAGACTTGTATTGAAGTGCTGATCTGGGATCAAGCATATGAAATGAATGTAATGAAAATACTTGACATTCTCTGTGGTGTGCCAATGTGAACTCCTTTTGAAAAAATTATTTTTTTGAAAAAAGTTAAAAATCACAAGTTCCAGAAACTTGCAAAAAGTTTGCCACCGGGTGGAGCCGAACCAATAAGTTACCGCACAGCAGTCCGACATCTTCCCTACTGCGCCGCCGACCAGCTGAACGAGGGGCGCCGGCTGGGGTAGAGAAAACGCTCTATCGAATGGTGGTGGTCTCATATCTGGATCCGATATTAAGTATTTGCCCTTCCCTTGTTAGTGGTCTGCTCCTCGCGCGCGCAGCTTTCCTGTGGGTGTTTTTAGATGCATTTCTTTCTCAGTTATTCAGCTTGTATGGTTGGATATATTCATGGACGCCTAGCAAGCTTGACATTAGTTGGCCAAACATGTGTTAAGTGTCGATGCCTGCCCTTCTCTATAGTATCCCCCTCCCCTTTCCTCTTCATCTCATTCCCCCACTCCCCTTCTCCTTTTATATCTCTCCCCTCCCCTATTCTACCGAGTAGTAGCTGGCAATAATAAAGCAGTCATCCCTCCCTTCCCTTGGTCCTCTTCCTCTTCCCTTCCGGTCCTTTCATCCCTTAATTAGTCCGTGCACTCGTACACATACAGACAGACACTGCCAGTGTGTCTGTCTGTCTGTCTATCATTCCCTTCTTCCTCTATCACAGTGGGTGGTCGCTTGAGGGGACGAAGGGGAAGGGTTGTAGAGTGTGCACTTCCGACAAGCAACATTACCACGAGTGCTTCCCCCCTGAGGTCGTGCCTCACTCTGAGCTTCCCCTCTCCCTCCCTCTCCTCCCTTCACTTCCCTCCTCCCCCTCTTCCTTTGTAGTAAGCGTGTGCATAGGGAGCAGATTAGGGTTTGAAGAGGAAAGAGGAATGGGAAGAGGAAGGTTTTGGTGCAAGTAGTGGGGAATCAACTTATTGTCCGCTGACTGGGTGGTCTTCCCTCCCCCATCTCCCTCCTCTCCAACCTTGTCTCTTCTCAAATTGCCACCCCTTCAATTCGAGGGATGACTTTGAATGTTCGTGCATTGGCCATGTCTGCATGTATTGTGATAGGGGACTATTGTTTGAGAGGGACGGAAGGGGTTAATGAGAGGGGAACGGGAGTGGGGACAAGGGAGAGGGGAGAGGAGAGCGAGAAGGGGGATGACATGACTCAATCGGGGATTAAGGGACGCAATACAATTGGCAGCTTTGTCCCGGTCCTTAATGGGACTAGGTGTATCAATAGCACCCCCTCCCCTCCTTGGCCTCTTCCTTCACAGATATATCGCTCTCCTCATGCGTCCTAGTTTGTTTAATGAGCTTACGGAGGTTTCATGCTTTTGAAATGAAAAGAGCTTGGTTCGGTGCAGCATTTTGGCCTTAGGGCATCTGCGTAGGCAATGAATCTCTCCCTCTTCATTCTCCTTCAAAAGATATTCCCTTGTTCAGATGTATGCTTCCGTCTTCATTCCAAGCAGCTGATCCCCTTTTACATTCACAACACACGATTGGCAAGTCGAGGAGGACTTCGAGGAATATGGGTGAGGGGGTGGGAGATACCGTATGCTTTGAAGGGAAGGTAGGGGTTACTGCAGATGAGTAAAGTATAGTCTTTGGAGTACGGTAGAGGATTGAGGGATAGAGTAGTATTGCATTACCGTAATCCGTTCAGGTACCCCTCTTCCCACGTCAACTTTCGTCCCTCCTCTGGCTGGTTCCCTCAAGAAACGTCATCCCCAACGGTATCCTCTTCCCTCCTTGTATCCCTACCGTACCTTCTTCCTCATCTACCGTAACCCTCCCTTCAGTTCGTCGTCGTCTTCCCTCTCCTCCATATCCCGTCCCTCTCCCCTTGTACTATGCCTTCTCTTCGCTCTCATCCTTGCCATTGGATTCATCATCGTCTTGTTATGTGAGCCCTTCCTTCCCTTGCATTCTTTCCATCGAATATCGATTAGTGAATATACCGTAGCTTCAGATCGACGTCCGGTTGATTCTGCTCGTTCTCAAGGATCTGATGCACAAATAAATAGGGTACGGTAGTCTTTTTCAGTCTCTTATTCTGTTTTTATTGTAATTTCTCGTTATTCAGGACAATTTGCATTCGCTTCCCCCTCGGATTCAATTGGGAGAGACGGTCTACGTTGAATTGATAGGACAGGAAGAGACGTGAGTCTACTCTTATTTGTTGTTCAGTTGTATGTACAGTTGCTTACCATCTTTCACGTTTCTTTAGGCGACTTGAATGTTAACTGTATTCAACGAGTCATAACTATAATAAATCCCCTATCCTACCGTAACCCTCTTCTCAGACAACTGTACATACCCACTCCCATGCGTGTCTCTCTCAACGCCAGCCTGTATCCCTCAGCTAAGGTATTTTTTTCTTTTATATTCTGTTTATGTTTAGAATTATGTTGTAGACTTGTCATACTTGTTCTCTTTCTAGATCGCCGTGATGGCCAAATTGGCGGGGTCTCCCTCTACTGCCGACCACGATTTGTTATGGAAACTCACTCCGAACGAAACACCCCAAGTGAGTAAAGGGGGGAGTAGAGGAAATAGATAGAAGGATAGCAAACATTCTGCAATGTCTTTATCTCCGAGTATATTGATAACAGGTATGACGGTAGAAAAGGCAAGGGTCGGCTATCGAAGCATGTATTTTCGAAAGCTTTGCTTTTGAGAAGTGAAGGGCCTACCTGACGATCGGGGATAGTTGACGATTCCAATGAAGAGACGAGTAAGGGGAGATTCGGCTCTTTCAGATTATTCCTCGCAAGAATGAACGACGGAAAAGAAGTGAACGATGGAGAAGATCGACGGATGATGAGGGGATTACTGTAGCTGTGAGTGAGGTGAGGCGTCTTAGGAATTGTCGGAATTCATTCCTCGTGCCCTTATTACCATGGCCATAATCGATTTTAGCCCGAGACCCGCGATGTTTCCTTCGAGAAGTTCTTCCTGGCTGGCACCTGGTTCTTTCGATTCATCAGTGACAATCGAGATGTCCGTTTATTCTCTTTTTTACGAGTAGTCTTCGATTTCCCGTAACGATATCTATCACCGTCTAGAGTAGTACTCACGATCCCCGCTAATTCAGGAACCCGAACCCCTTACCTTCGTGATGATCGGTCATGCAATGGATTCATCGTGCGAGGGAGACTGTTCGGGAAGAGGAGAATGCATAGGGAATGGAGTGTGCAGATGTGAACATGGATACTCGGGAGAACAGTGCGAGATACGTGAGTACTCATTGGTACTCTATTTAATATTGTGTATACGGTAGAGGGTATACGGTAATCTTGCAGCCAACTGTCCTGTTCAATGCAGTGGAAATGGAGTGATTGTCAACGGACGATGCGAGTGTGATCCTGGGTTCAAGGTAAGGGGGGAATAGAGGGAATGAGACTGTCTGGGGGAATAGAAATGTATTATTGGTGGAAAACGAACGTTGGAAAATCTTTGCAGCGCACTTCGCTAAATACAGTGAAACTCTTTTGGCAAAATGCCAGCTTAGAGTAATTACCGGCTCCGGCTGAAGTTTTATGGTGGTTAGCGGAAAGAATTGTGCAGCTCTCTCAACGTTCGCTTTCCTTTAATAATAGAAGGAATTATTCGGTATGAGTTGAGTGATGTATTGCAGGGCGTCGACTGTTCCCTTCGTTCCTCATGGTGCGAAGTGCCCGATTGCTCAGCTCACGGTATCTGCTCTCTCGTGGGAGTTTGCGAGTGTGACAGGGGATGGTCGGGGGAAGACTGCTCAATGGTACGCTTTCCCGGATGGGTTACGTTTCAGCTTACGCTCGCTTCGTATCGTTTATGATTATCTCTTTGCAGAGAGAATGTCCTCATCCAACCTGTCATGACCATGGGATTTGCTCTCTTGGAAGGTTAGCATTATGATATAATAGTTGTAATTTGGTTTTCGAAGAATTGACACATGTCGAATGATTAGACACAAAGAGCGTCGTTGTAGATGTTTCTGTGATCCGGATTACAAGGGAATCGAATGCAATATCGAGAGAAATAAAGATGAAAAGAAGAGAGACGATAGTGAGGAAAGGGAAGGGGAACACGTGCTGGTCAACATGGGAGTGGAACAAGGTATGAAAGGAGGGTGGGAGGAGTACTGTAGCCCTACCGTATCCCCCGTCCCCTCCCCTGGTTGACCCCCGTACTCAGCTCGCCCCTCTTCAACTACCGTACCCTCTCGTTCGTCTTCCGTCTCTACTCGTTCCTCCTCTGAATGTTCCTCCCATGGTCTCCTCATCGATGGATTGTGTGAATGCAATAAAGGATGGACTGGGGATGAGTGCGAGATTGGTGAGTTATTAACAAAAATGAATTATCTACATTGCGAATAGAAAGCGAAAGATGACCTACCGTAACCCTTGTGAGTATCCCCTTCCCTTTTAGCCGTGTGTTCTCCGTCGTGTCAGCACGGTGACTGCATAGAGGGAGCGTGTGTCTGTCATCCCTCCTGGAGTCAGTCCCTTTGTCCCTTCCCTTTACCCTTCTCCCTTATACGAGTCCAATCCTTCTCTTCAGCGGGGAATGCGTGTGGTCGAAGGGAGTGTGCAATGGGATGCACTGAACATGGAACCTGCGGGGAAGATGGAACATGCACTTGTCACAAGGGATGGAATGGAGACGACTGCAGAGTTGGTTAGTGGGGGTACGGTAGGAGGGAGAGGAGAGATGAGGGAGGTATACGGTAGATGAAGGGATGCATTTCAGAGGGATGTCGTGACAATTGCTCAGAGCATGGAGAGTGCAGAAAGGGATCTGATGGTGAGTTATTTCAGTGGGAAAGGGTTACTGTACTTATACGTTTTCCAAGAAGAGATACTTTAGGTGACTGGAAGTGTCACTGTGAAGGATCGTACACGGGAGAAGACTGTCGAACGGAAGTGGAGACGAATTGTGAGGATGGAATCGATAATGATGGGGGTGAGCTCTTTCGGTACTCTATCGTATCGTTTTCTCATAATCGGGGTCAATAAACGTCCATTGTAGATGGACTGAAGGACTGCGAAGATCCCGATTGCTGTTCCTCCTCTTCGTGTTCTCGCAAACAAATGTGTACTATCGTGCCCTCCCCGAGAGACGTTCTGAAGAGAGAAAGAAGAGACAACGATGCACACTCGTTCCTTCAGGTGCGCTTTTATGCATTAATGCATTTCCTGCACCTTCCCTTCTGCCTATGGGATGGATGAGAGGAGATGAGAGGAGATGGATGCCTCGCTTCATCTCATCTCATCTCTTTAAACTTTTTGTTTTGTAGCGAGTGCAGTTCCTCTCACAAGAGAAGTCCGTGCAGAGATATCAAGCGAAACCCTTCGACCCACGGTATGAACAGGGATGCTGTAGCTAATGCTCACTTCCGTATTCAGTCTCGTCTCGGTTATTCGTGGTCGACTCGTGTACCGTAATCCCTCCACCAATACCGTACTCCCGTTGAGAGGAGCGAGAGTATCGGATCACAGTAATTCGCAGCATGGATTCACTCTGACTCGGAATGACTCAACTGATGGAGATGGTAGGATGAGAGGAAAGGAATACGGTAGCTACAGTACCCTCAGGAGTGTTCGATTTGGTGGTGAATGGAGGGCGAAGTGTAGTGCTCAACTTCATTCGGGCACCCTTCACAGCTGTCAAGAAGGTGATCTTTGATCTTTTGAGCGTAATCCTTAATTCCTATTAGGTTGACAAGAAAGTTCTTGGGCAGTAATAACAGCTGTTTTAATTTTTGCATATCTTCAACAGGAAATAATTTCAATCTTCAATGTTGCCACCTATTCTATCACCAACCTATCCCCTTCTTGCGGGTATCTCGGTGATACCTTCCTTCAAGAAGGAAAGGAGTTGTGACTCTCTGAACTGATTTGTCTGTGATTTTCGGGTACCTATTTCAAGGAAGCTTTTCTCGGCTGTAGACGAAGTAAGGTCTAGCAAGAAATGGTAGTGAAAGAGGCTAATGTCAGCTAAATAAGGTGAGTTGGTTTCGGTTTCCCAACTCAGTTCGCTTAGCTTAGAGCAAGGCCTCATCCGCAGTATGAGGTCGTGCATTGTCAGGGAGAAGGGGGTTTTTGCCCTTCTGAGCCTGTTTTCCATGACTAAATACGCAAGTTGTCTAAGTTACCGTACATATACGGATAGAGTGCCCATTCATCCTTTTGGTAGTAATCTATTGAAATCGATTTCTTTGCTGGTCCAAAAGCGAAACAATGAAATTTTCATGTAATGGAAGTCCGGTTTCGGTTGCACTAGCAGCTCCTCTCCTTTAGCTATCCAGATCATTCTATATGTGACGTTATTGTTGGGTCTCCAACTATCATTTCCAAACATTAGTCCCTCCAGAAACTTCGTTTGGTGGAAGCAGGAGAGATGAGACTGACCACTGGTCACACGGATCTCCCTCTGGGTAGCCCGTAGGGCATGGGGTATCCATCGGGAGAGCACTCTTCTATAGCGAAGTGACTCATGGCCATTCTGTATAGTGGGTAACCCAAATAGTACTCGACATTTCCCGATTGGTTGCATCTGGCTTCTCCTTGCGAATAGAGAGCAAGGCCAGGTCATGCGCTGTGGAAGGAAGCCCCAAACGGGGTTTGTCTTCCGAATGCTCGTTTCCACAGCTGAAGAGATCATATCAGTTGTCCACAATGGAGTGGCTTATGACATCCTCGGACAATGGTACGGTGGTATTATGGTAGGCAGAGCATGCATTGAAGCCGTGTTATCTATCGTAGAAGATGGCGATCCGAAAGGACCGTTTATCGATTGATGCGATTACTCAATAACGGCACCACAAAGCGCAATGATATTTATATAGGCAAATAGCTTGAGGTACCCTCTATTGCCTCACTTCATATCAAACTTATTCGTAAATCATAACCTATTAATCTGGTAAAAAGTTTCAACCTGCCCAAGAACTTTCTTGCCAACCTAATAGTTCTTCTAATATTGCGTTCTTTTCAGACCTTCTACATTCCTCCCAATCGAATTCTCCACGTTGGCGATGTCTTGATGAGTGGAATAGAGAAGAGGAGAAAGAGCAAGAGCCAGCCGTCATGCTCCTTTACCATAACCCCTCCCACCCCTACCGTAACCCCTTCCCTCCCCTCTTCACTCTCCTCCCTCTCTTCCTCTCCATCCTCGTCTCTCCCTCTTCCTCACCCTCTACTCTCAGCTGATTCCTTGTCTATTATCGATCAACTTCCTATCAGGTACGATATCTACCGTAACCTGTTCATTATTTGGTATCTTCAGAGGGACGAGTTCTCGATTGATATACGATTCGAGTAGAGTCGAAACGGTGAAGAGTCAATTGGAAATGAGATTATTGGGATATGGAGAAGAGAAGAATCTGACGAGTGTACATGTAGAAATTGAGACAGCGGGAGTACGGTATTCTGAAAGACTCGCGGTTCGACCCATGCTACGGTAGGTCACATTCATTGCTCTTCTTACGGATACCGTATTCTATTTGATGTACAGGCATGTCTTCTCATGGAATGGACTCGACGCTTATGGACAAAAGACGGAGGGAATTGTGCCGGTTACGGTACGAATCGGATACGAATACTCGAATTGCACTGAGGTACGGTAGAGTGGGGAATGGAGGGGGGTGGGGGAATTATGAGTATGGCGACTGGATGAGGACTAGTCAGTTAGGAATATTGTATTCTATAAATTATGGTTCAGATCTTGTGGGCTGAACGGAGAACGAAGTTGGAAGGAAAAGAGGCAAGAAGGGAATACTTGGGAAGAGGATGGAGAATCGAGGGATTGCACTCATTCGATGTGAATAACGAGATTATCGAGAGGGGAGATGGGGGACGGAGACTGCTGGATACTGTAGACAGTTGGGAGGCAACTACGATACTTGGTGAGTGACGGGTTAGGGTAGGGGAAGGAAGGAGTACGGTAGGTAGAAGAAGATATTGTTGTAGGTACGGGAGACAAGAGAACCGGACCGTGTAAGACTGATGCAGAGTGCAGTGGAGTTGCGACGAAGATGAATCTTGTGAGGTGAGGAGGGAAGGGATACGGTAGAGGATTACTGTAGGGAGTGGAAGAGGGAAGGGTACTGTAGAGGATTACTGCAGGGAGGAGAGGAGGGCCGTAATGGGGACAATGATATCATACATGGTTAGATGGGTCCTGCAACGGTTGTGCTTACTGTATAGGTATACGGTATTGCAGTCCATCCTCTTTGGCCACGGGCGTTGATGGATCAGTGTACGTGGTTGACCATGAGATCATTCGAAGGATTACTCCCGATGGACTGGTCAGGACTGTGCTCACTCTCAAGTAAGTTGTCTTCTCTACAGTACTCGATTATCGATTGATTCCTTGTGAATCTCTCTTGCAGAGGTACAGAGGGTTCTCTGGCTGCGTATCTCTCAGTGCATCCCCAAGACGGTTCCCTCTTCGTCTCCCTTCCCTCTCAGTTCCTTATCATTCGTGTCGTCACTGACAAGGTTCACCCTTTCTTCTCGTACACATTTCTTTCACCTTATATATTTATTACATTATTTATCGGATACGTGCATGGTATACAGTAATATTTTCCGAAATACGGAGAAATAATTGAGTATTCAGATCGGACCTCTCCGAACTGACAAACGGACAGTGCTAGAGGCAGCTCAGAATGAGTATGAGGTGAGAGGGGTACGGTAATCGAGGGGAGGGAGTATGCAGGGTTACGGTATTGGTTTGTACTGTATCTATTGGCAGGTTATCGCGGGAACGGGTAAATTGTGTACCTTCACTTCGACCTCTTCATGTGGTGACGGAGGAGAAGC